>PVKS010034927.1:0-20492 GCA_004027875.1 Aplodontia rufa
GCATGCCAGGCAAGCACCGTAACCACCAAGGCACCACTCCAGCCCACATGCTTAAAGCTTTTGATGCTTAGAACAGAGTTGGACAAAGAAGATACCTGTCCCCAAATTAACCTCACAGTAGTGTTCAACAGTGATAATCCCCTCCTCCAGCATGGGCATGTGAGGGTGATCACTGCTCTACATACAATCAGTGATGGTATCTTTTTCTTTTGCTTTGTTTTATTTTGTCTTTGCACATTTGATAGTGGAAAAATGGATAGCTTGATATTCTTATTTCCGGGTCTTTGATAACTAAAGTATTTATTAAATGCTTAACTTTGCATTCTATTTCTTTTATAAGTTTTCAGTTTATGTTCTTGGACAATACAGTATGTCTTTTTTATTCATCTTTTCCTGTTAATTTTTAAAAACTGTTTATAAATCTTGTATAATGCTGTATCATACCCTTAATAATGCAAGTTGTCAAATTCCCTCAATTTATCTCCTGTAGGCCTGGAGCGGTGGCTTGGCGGTTACGGCGCTTGTGTACACAACTAAGTGTCAGAGCAACGAAAGCCATGTGGAAAACTCAATAAAAAAATGATTCTGTCTTTCTCTGTCTCTCTCTCTCTCACTGTTCTTCTCTCTTTTAAAAAAAAAGTTAAAAAAATTTATCTCCTGTAGGCATTGTACTAATGTCTATATATTATGTAATCAAATTTATCAATTTTTGGCATATTGCTTTCCCTCATAAAAACATATTTAGAATCTCTCCATTCAAGAGTAAATAAGCTAGTATTTATATTTTCTTTGACTAATTTAATAATCTCAACTTTTATGTAAATTCCTTACCCCATCCAAATTTTGTCTCAGAGTATGCTACCAATTAAGCATCTGATGTTTTCATCAAATAATTAACTAAGTGCCTCACCAATATTTGTTGAATTATTCTTTTTTTCACTGATGATTTGAAGTGACTTTTATTCAGACACTGAATTCATAAAGATGCTATTTTAGGTTTTTAAATCACTTCATTGGTGGTGATGTTCATTTGTTCCAGCACCAGCAGCTCTCTGATGTAATCACTATTATGGTTTATGAAAGTTTTTTTTTCCAAAAAACATGGTTTGCTCTTCTCAGGTATACACTCTTCAAACCCCATTGACATTTCAACCAGAATTTTGGTAAGTTTGTAGAACTATTTAGTGAAAAGTGCTATCCCTTCAATAAATGTTTTTCTTTTCTTGTTTCCTTAGTATGCCAAGCATTACTAATATGAAGCATCTTTGTTTCATTTCAAGCTTAAACAGGAATTCATTCAACAAACATTTACGTAGTGGCTCTGCTGTGCCAGGCTCTGTTCTAAGCACTTAGGATGCACCAGTGAACAAAGCAGATAAAAATCTTTGCCCTCATAAATTATCGATCTATCTATCTTCAGCTGAACAGTGATATAGAAAAAAAAAAAAGGAAAATGTAATGCAGAGAGAAAAAGATCATGAGCTCAGCGACAGAGATATTCACAGAATCACCTGAGGCATTCAGGGTACGCAACTTTGAGAAGATCTGAACAAATATGCACAAGGATAAGGAGCTCTGGGAAAGAACATTCTGAAGGAATGGAACAGCTAAAGGAAAATTCAAAGCAGGAGTGTCCCTGGTATGTTTTCAGTAACAGCCAGGCAGCCGGTGCGAGGCAGGAGAAAAGTGAATAAGGTGCAAAGAGCGGAGGGCACAGAGATCTTGTGCAACCCGTGGACCATTGGAAGGACTTTGGCTTTCACTCCAAGGAGTCATTATAGGGCTTTGATCTGACGCTAAATGCAAAATGTCACTCTGGCTGCTATGTGAACGAAAGACTTGAGTGGAGTGGGTGTGGGGAGCATTGAAGCATCGGGTGAGAGATCATCATACAGCAGGAAAAATAAAGACAGGACCAGATTCTTGTTATATTTTGAAGGAGGTACCCAGTAGGAGTTTCTGCTCATGGAATGTGCTGGTGCTTCTAAGACTTCTGGTGTATGCAGCTGAAAGAATAGTGTTACTATCAACTGAGATATGGAAATTGTCAACAGTGGATTGTAGATTTTCTGGGGTGTGATTTGGAGGGAAAATCTCTAATTCAGTTTCAGACATGTTAATTTTGAAATGTTTATTTGATAGCCAAGCGAAAAATAAATGTCAAATACTCATATAAGTAGGTCTAGAGTTACAGAATCTTCTTGCATTTAGAGATATAAATATTGGTGTTATCATCATATAAATAGTATTTGAAGGCATACAACTTTGATATTTCAAGGAAGCCAGTACAGAGAGGTGGACAAAGGACAGAGCCTTGAAATCCTCCAACTAAAACCAAGGTAGAAGAGGAAAAGCAGCAAAGGGACTGGGAAGGAATGCCCATGGTGGCAAGACCTTTGACCTTTGGGTTTGGTCAGGAGGGTGGTCATATCTGCTAACCTTGGTCAGAGACGGTCTGGTGAATAACCAAGAAGAGCTTGGCACCACAGAGAATGCATTTCAGATATGATTCCCTTATTATAATAAGTATGAATTCTTCCATCCCACTTTTACCAATAGTATAAATCAAAATGAAAAGTCTACATGGCTATTAGATTAATAGCCATTGCTCCTGACAAACTCTGCTTGTATTCCTGAAATCAACCTGGAAAGGTCACATGATACTTATCTTTACAACCAAGCCGGACTTAGCTTTACTAATACTTCCTTTAAAATTTTGCATTTATTTTCATCTATAGTTTGCTTTCTTTGCTTTGGCAAATTCTGTCTTTGTTTTGAGTGTAGTTTTTACACGATTAACTAAGAAACCTTTTGTTATCTTGTGCAAAGGAAATAATAGCAAGGAAATTCTCTCTTCTTAGTAAGTTGACAAAAACTCATACCTTCTGGCAGGGAGGGAGATTTTGGAAATAATTTTCATTTCAATTTTATCCTTAGTTAGGCTGTGAAAGTCTTCTTTCTGTCCTCATTATACTTTTGAGGAGAGATATTGAGTCACGCTTTGAATCCAGGAGTGTATAACTCCAGAGTTCACATTTTTTGAAGGACAACAAGTATGGGTTTAGGTCCATATCAATATCTCTCATTTCAAATATGATCAGAAATGACCGCCTGAAAATGAGCTCTTCACAGAGCCTGACCATGCCAGGTTTTGAAGGTGGTAGACACAGTGTGGCTGCATCCAGGCAAAGCTTTTCACGTACATTGCCTAGTTTTGTCTTCCATTCACATTAACTTTTGACTCGCCATATGTCTAAAATTCAAGATATTCAGTAGGAAACATCAAAGGTTAACATTGTGTTTGGGAGCAGGGTTGGAGAAAGGAGGTGCCAGCATTGTTATCTGAAGGCAGAAAGATACATCCATATGGCATCTAAGACATGAAGCAGGCTTGGAGATGGGCTTCTCCTCCCATAGAATTCACTTTGCATCTCCCCTTAAAACTGTTGGAATTATAGCTCACATCAGGCAAGCAAATGCCACAGGTACTAAACTCTCTGGAAACACCAGCCCAGAATCATTTTCTTTGCTTCCAAGTTGTCCAATATATGTAAGGCAGGTAGTGCAATGGAGATAGGGCTGTCAGGAAAACTTCAGTCTACCTCAGGAGTCAGCAAGACATGGCCCAAGGTCGTTTCTAAAATAGTTGAGTGTCAGGTAGCCGTATAATTCAGCAATTCCATTCTTCAGTGTATCCTCAAAAGAACTGAAAACAGGTACTCAAGTAAATATATGTACATGCATGTTCTTAGTAGCACAGTTCACAACAGGTATACAAAATAAAATCATTTTATAGTGTTTTGTGTGCATGTATGTAGATATAAATCCATATATATGTAATATGTAATATATATATACATAAATATGTATGCATGTATTACATCCAAAAAAAATGAAATAGTGATATTTTGCTGATTGGAAGAAGACATACATAAAAGGTCACATGTTGTATGATTTCATTTACACAAAATATCCAGAAAAAGAAAATTCATAGAGATAGAATGCGAGCCATTGTGTTGCCAGGAACTTAAGCTATGGAGGAAAGTGAAGAGCTGTTAAATAGATGCAGGGTTTCCTTTAGGGGTGATAAAAATACTTTGAAACTAGATAGAGGTGGTGGCTATGGTATAACATGGTGAACATACTGCCTTTAATTGTTTGCTTTCAAATAGTTTGTTTTATGTTACATGAATTTCACATCAATTTTTTTAAAAAACTGGAAGAAAAGTAACTATGGTCAAAAATCAGATCTGGCCCATCATCTATTTTTGAACAAGCCCCCAAACTTCAACTTACATTTTTAATTGTTGAGAAAAAAATCAATAGAATACGTATGACACATGAATATTATATGGAAGCCAAATTTCAACATCCATAAGTTTTAAGGACACATCATGCTCATTTGCTCACTTATCATTGCTAACTATTTCAACCACTTCGATGGCAAGCTCGAACAGGTGCAATAGAAACTATGCGGTCTACAAAGTCTAAAGTGTTTACCATCTTGCCTTTTAAAAAGAATTGGTCCCTGATATAACTATCCAAAAATTTAAAAACAAGACAAAACAAATGTCCTCCTAACCTTAGAGCAAAATCTGGAGTTGTTGTTGAAGGATTTCCTTACAGAGAACTCCTTCATTTGCTCCAGATTCTTGAAATAGGCGTTTTTTAAAGGTATTGGAGGTTATCAGCTTCTTCCTGGTAATTGTGTCCTCATGGGATTGGCCCCCAAACCACATATTAAAAATACCACACTAAATAACAAGAAGGGTTTAAACCCTAATGCTCTTGTGAAAGTCATAAAAAAACATCACTGATGGCTTGCTCCGTGTGGGAGGGATCAGCACCGGAGAAGGTTGCGAAGTGGCAACTAGGACAAGGGCGGGATGTGCCTGTGTCAGTAAAGCTGACTTTGGCGCTGACAGCTGCCTGCAGAGCTTCCCAGACCTCAGCCTGATCTAAAACAGGAAGTTTGACATCTCAGCTCTCCATCTCTCTGTCTTCCACAGTGTAAATAAGAACTCAGCCCCATTCATCTTGCTTCGCCCCTTTTTATTTTTCTTTTTAATATATTCTCTTCCTTCTGAAACCTTTCCCGGTGCAGAGCTTTGATGCTGCTCTCCTACCTGGCTTCATGGCTGCTTTCCTAGAAAGCTGAGGGATCAGTTTCATTTACACCAGCCATTGGCACTAGCTTTAACCACTGCTTCTGATTTCCTTTGTTCAATGATGGCTCTTAAAACTTTTAAGTAATGTGGTTTGCCTCAAGATTGACAATAAATTTGTCCCATTAATACATAAATAAAAGATTTTATGTAAATGTTTTAATGTTATTTAAAGAATATTTATATGGCTAGAGTGGTGGGTCAGTGGTTAGAGCGCTTGCAGGCAATGCTTGGGGACCGGGTTATAATAACCCCAGCAACACATACACAACTAAGTGTTGGAGAAACAAAAACCAAATGAAAAAAAAAAATTGATTCTTTCTCTCTCTCTCTCTCTCTCTCTCTCCCCCTCTCGTAAAAAAAAAAGAATATTTATATATTTTGTAAATATGACTCATATTTATAAACTATTGAGTGACGTCTTCTATAAATGATGCATTTCCTTAATATTTTATATTCCAGTTCAAAAGGTTCAACTTTTTCAAAGCAAGGATCAATTTAGCTGTTTGTATAAGGGAGAGATGTAGAATTAGCACGCACAGGAGAATAGAGGGTATGTGTAGCTCCGTGCTCTATCAAGATCATGCCTTGTCAAATTCTGGGTTTGGTACCTCCAGTTCAGCTGCAAGGGATCTGAAAATCATAACCTCAGAGAAAGATGCCAGTGTCGCAGCTTGTAAGCATCTCACCACTTCTTTTGCATGGCTCAGAGATCAAGTGGCTTATCCACGGTCTCAGAGCTAAGGACTATTATCTAAACCTTTCCATACCGTTGACATGAATTTTTCCACCCCACCATGCTATCTTCATAAATTATATGTGTTTTTACATACCCACATATCCAGACGAAAATACCCAAACATAACATAATTTATGCGCAGATGTTATAATGATTTGCAAAACATCTACCCTACTTTTGTATTCTTGCTTTCCTACTTCTCCATCTTGGCTTTACTCTTCCTTTTAAAATAATTAACCAAGATGAGAACATTTATTTTTATTGGCAGTGACATTTTTTGAAATTAGAAATAAGTTTCTGAATAGGTGAATAACAAAATTAGAAATAGCAGTGTGTGCTTACATTGGCTAATGCATTGACAACCTTGATCCTATCAATCACCGATTGTATAGGGAATCACCAGTTTGGCGGGATTGGCTATAGCAAGTGTGAAGGGAAGAACTCTCTACTTCTCACGCTGTCCTGCTATACGTTTTCAAGGGCTTGTACTGGGCTGCAGACCACCAGAACTTATAATCTCTATTCAAAACCGTCACAGGGACCTGCATCCCTACAGTGGAAAATGCCAGTTCACATTTGTTGGCTCTAAGAAGCTATCCCATGTAATCCACCACAAATGTGTTCAGAATGCCTCTTTCAAAGAGGGCATTGGAACAGGATGTTGCAGAATATCTCAGGAAAACTTTTGGTACCTGGGAATTCTTGCACTTCTCCAACCCTTCCTCATTGGCTGTGTGGCTGCATGTTTCTTACTTTTTATTTTGTCATTATTAAAGACTGAAGAAGGTCAAAAATATCCATTTCTATTTCAGTGGGAGAAATCTGGATCAAGGTAATGCAGAAGGCTGAGGGAGAAGGGAGGAGAGTGGAGCTTCAAAATCGGGTAGCATGGACCCTAGTCCTGAGATTTTCCTCAGGTCCATTTCCTTGGACTTCAGTTCACCATGTATAGTAATGAGGGAATGAAAATCCATACCACACAGGACGAGGAGAAAAAGTTGTACTATGCAGCACCATGGCCAGCAAGTTCTAAACTCAACATTTGCTCATTCTTTCCAACAAAGTTACCAGCTATGGTTTTCCTTGCCGCCGAGGTAAATGTTAAAATAGCATTTTACATACAAAATATAGTTTACATCTATTAATAAAATGAGAATACATCCAGGAAATTGTTTAACACAGTGCACATGACAAGAGCTCAATAATTTTTAATTCCTTCCTGCAGAATCAGGAAAGTAATCGAGTTTCTGACTTCTAGCATAATTTTCTTTCTTCTCAGATGTGTGCATGGTGTGTATGTGGTGTGTGTGTGTGTGTGTGTGTGTGTTCACTGAAAAACTCCTTCTTTAGTAATTCTATTTTTTCTTTCCATTTTTCTTTTGCTTTCTCATTTTTCCATATAACAAGGGACAGAATCATTCCTTCTAGCTTCCTTTGGCTTAGTCGACTCGTATGACTTTAAAATCGTAGGAATTGTCTTTATATCATTATATCAAAGATAAACAGTATGTGAAAGTAATGGAAATACATACATGTTCTGTATGTATTTTTTAAATCCCAATGTGAAGCATTGGCTTCTTAAAATCATTCTGAAATTAGATTTCTGGAGCCACAAGCTTTAATAGTGGCACTGAAGATTTAATATTATGACCTCTTTGTGGAAATCAAGCTCCTCCATGTAATCATTTGAGCCTTCATTTATATATGGTAAGTCAATTGCTTTTTCTTTAAGTTTGTATACGAAACTACAGCAAAATTGTTATACTTACTTGCTCCTATAATTAGATATGCTTAGGGTAGAATGGCAGGCACTACACGGTTATATATATGAGGTAAAAGCAACGGTGATGGAAATCTGAGGCATCTCTTTCTCAGGCATAGCAAAGCATATTGTAGGTCACCTGGGGGACACATGGTGACAACTCATACCATAAGGAGAAAGCAGAGGCAATGCAAACTATCAACCTGGAAGAAGTCCCTAAGCAAGTTTACAAACATTGAAGAGCACAGGTAACTTGATCCTGTAAGATGTCAACATCTGCTTTGAGAAAGGTGTGAAGAACTAGTGGCAGAGAGGAGGGAGTGATTCCCAAAATCAGCCTTCAGCTGGCTTCCTAATCAGACAGGCATCTGAAGGAGTAGTACTAGGCCTGGATTGGAGTATTCCAGGGAGGTTGGAGAGTTCAGGGAGCCAACAAACCAAGATATGTTTACATTGAAACATTTTCCCCCACATTTTTTTTATTCAGAAATTTACTTGTTGAACAATCAAACAAGCTTCTAATGAAATAATATAATATACATAGAAATTCTGAAAATTAGATTTACTCCCAAGAGCCCCCCCCATTACCCACCCTTATCCCTCCCCAACCCCCAGTCCTTCCCAATATGTCTCTAGAAATGCCTTAGGTTGTATGACATTTGAATGAAAAATCAAGACAAGCCATGTGGGAGCCCACACTGTAAAGATCTATGGGTGGTTCAAACCTGGTGGTCACACAAACCCAAGGAGTCAGGAGCCACAAGAAGAAGTTAAGAGCTTTAACATTATTAGTAGAGTAAAGCCTCAAAATTCTCTTAACCTGAACCATTGTCTGGCCCACACTTCAGTAGTATGATACCGTGTTCACAAAACAACTCAGAACCTGACACCTATCCAGTGCTGTGTTGCCTAGCATTGGTCCATTACAAACTCCATTGAACACTGTGACCAACATTCGTAATAATTTTCAAGGATAACTCACAAATCAGATTTATCCTAGAGCTTCAAACATCCAGGGGAAAAACTGATGACTTTGGAATAAACTGGCCCCATGCTTTTCCTACATCTCCATACACCAAGAGCCACATCAGTCCAAGGGGCCAACTTGACCCCATTTGCAGAGACTTCTTTTTTATTTGCTTTTTAATCATAGTACTACATGAGAATAGATCCAAGAAAGTACTGAAAGCACTACAATGAAAACTGTCTCATCTCAGATTAACTTCTAAATGGCAACCACTTTTTTCCTCTGTTTGACCTGGCATTTATTTTAGTAATTCTAAATGCTGTGTTCTGCTACTATTTATTTATTTATTAAATATTTGTTATCTTCCTGCTATAAAAGATACATAGTCCACTCTCAAGTCACATGCACCACCTCTTATTATTTTCTTCCTTGTTCTGTTCTTTCCAAAAAGGCTATCTCACAATCTTTTCCTCCTTGTCCATCTTCCCAAGTAGTTTTATCACAATTTAGTGTTACTAAGATGTCAATTTATGTACCATGTATGATTACAGTTAATTTCTAATTCAAATGCTGTACTATGATTATGTATCTGACCTTGCATTTTATTTTTCCTCAAATTTTTTTCCTTAATTTTTCATGCATCAGTGATTTTTAACAGCTTCCGCAGACCTCTCAAATGCCAAATCCCTTATAATATCTAATCCTCAAAATAATCAATAGACTTTTAAGTTCCTTTTTTTTCAGTGTACTGCCTCACTTCATCTTGCAGCTCCAGTTTGGTGCTATTGAAGGGTTGTCATACAGGGATATCATTGACCTCTCCTTCATGTCAGTTCTGTTGTGTACTAGATCTAATGTTCTCCTCTTTCTTCAATTATTCTTTCATTTACTAAGGTACATGTTCCAGAAGTTTTTTAAGATTATATGAAAAGTGAATATTCTGAAATCCTAAAGATTAGGAAATATATTTATTCCACCTTCACATATTTTTGACAATTTGGTTGGGTATAAAATTCTGATCTGGAAATCATTTTCTCCCAGAATCTTGGAATTTGAGTTTTCAAAGTTGCATGGCTTACTAGTTTCCAAGTTGCCGTGGATAAATCTAATGTTTGTATGTTCTGCTAAATCACTTACTATACCTTCACTTGGTTTCCTTCTCTGAGATATATGTTAAACTCACTTTTTCTATGGCTACTCTTCTAAGTAAACTGAGTAGAGGAAAAAACTCAAGTAAAAAATAGCTTGACTGTAACTTTAGCAAGGTTTTGATATGACTAAATGGGAAATTCTTGTGACCAGTCCACCATTGTTTACCCAAAGCCCAGTAACATCTTCATTTCTAGATATTTAAACCTACTCACCAGGCACAGTGTCACACATCTGTAACTGAGGCGGGAGGATCAGAAGTTTGAAGCCATCCTCAGCAACTTAGCAAGGCCCTAAGCATCTTCCCTGTCTCAAAATTTTAAAAATGGGCTGGGGATGTTGCTCAGTGGTTAAGCAAAAACAAACCTACTCAGTCCTTTACCACATAGTTACAGATTTACAATGACTCAATTTATGAATTATTAATTTTTGATGGTGTGAAAGTCACATGCATTCAATAGAAATCTTATTCAAATTTTTATATTTTGTAAGTTAATGATATGCTATACAACATTATTGTGTATCTGGGAAGTGATAGTGAGGCACATCTCCCAGTCAGCTACATGGTCACAAACAATACAGTGAACTGTGCTACTGAACCATGTTTTTAGTGGGTTAAGTATATTAAATGCACTTTTTATTTAGTATTTTCAAAGTATAATGACTTCATTAGGACACAACTCTATCATAAGTCAAGGAGAACCTGCATTACAACAGCATTCTATTGGCAACCCTGATGGTAGGTAGATTATTCCAATTTGGTGATGACATATCTGAGGATCTAGAAATATTACAGTTCTTTTAAGCTTGAAGAACCAGTATGAGACATATTCAAATTTAAATCTGAGTTTTTCCCCTCTACTCAGGCCTAAGGAGCACATAATGCAATGTACTTGTGATGGAAGTCACCTGTAACAAAATAAGTCAGACCATGGCTTCACTGTGTCTTGCTGGAGTAAACTAATGTCACTGCTGTGATGTGAATCATTTCTTTGAACTATTCTCTGAACTTCAGAGTGCAACCTCTCCTCTTCAATCACTCTTATTATTCCATAGTGGAAATCGAAGCGCCTAAAACCAAATAATTGCTGCTGGTCTGACTCACACAAAAAAGCAGAGTGTATGAGAAAAGACTAAAATCATCATTTGGGTTTGCAAGAAAATACACTTTAATATATAATAACACTATTTCAGAGTCCAGCACACAATGAAACAACTTTCCTCTTTGAAGTTTCTACTTACCTTTCCACAAAGGGCACAAATAGCATTTTCTAATTTGAAAACAAAAAAACAGTTGCTTTTCAAGTCCAGTCTTGTGAAAGCATAGCAGTCTTTCAGCTAAATGATTGTTCTCAAAAAGAAAAAAAAGACTTTCTGACCAGTATTTATGAGCAAGCACACATAATAATTTCTGGTGTGTTTATGTGTCACTTTATCTTCCCATCTATGGTTGTAACAGCAGACACACATTGTATTAAATGATGCTTTCCTGAGGGAAAATTCAGGTATCACCTGTGAAAGGGTTTCTAGTTCTTTGGCCATTCAAAACTTTATCCATTGCCTTTCCCAGGTGAATTTCAGGTTCTTGCACTCCTTTATTTTATCACCAAATTAACCCTAAATTATCTTCATTTAAGTTAAGCAACCTAAAAGATTGGGAGAAAATATTTGGGCCAAGCAGTGCAAGGATGAAAGTAGGCAAGACCTAGTCTGACTTGGGGTAAATTGTTCCAACACACCCTGAGGCTTCTCATCTTTAAAATTAAATAATATAATACAGATAGACTTTTAACTCTTGAATAATTTTTCCACATGGTTGATGGATCAATCTCAATAATTATCTCAAACCAGTAACTATGTTTCACTACAGGTGTGACTATGAAAGATTTTTTCATTAATTTATTTAATGCATGTTTATTGGGCATCACACTCAGAGTGATTTATATATTGGCAAATGAACATAGTCCTTACCCTCATTGAGTGTATAGTCCAGAGGGAAAGGAAGATGGAAAGAAATTCTCCAATGAATTATGGTTGTGATAAATGTTACAAAAGATAACCACAGAAGAGTAAAAGATAATTTAGACAAGAAAAAAGAAATGTTTTGTGAAGTATTTACTGAAGAAATATAAGAATTGCACTTAGCCAAGAGAAGAGTAATAGAAACAGCATTTCAGGCAAGTGAAGCAGTATTATAAAGACCCTGAGGAATTAAAGAGCTTGCGAATCAAGGAACTAAAAGAAGGCCATGTGGCCAAATCCTAGTGAGCAAGAGGGATTGAACTGAGAAAAAGCTAACGGTGGGCTCCCACCAAATCATACAAAGCTTTGTCACCATAGTGAGAGCTTTGTATGACACCAGAAAGACGAGAAGAACCTGCTCAAGATGCTAAAGCAAGAAAGGAAGGTGATAAGTCATGTATTTAAAAGAGTAATCTGCCACTGTATACACAGGGTTACAAAAGAGAAAAACAGGTGAAGGGGAACAGGGCACCTTGATGGAGAAGAGGGGGACATTAGTATAATCTTGGGATATCCTCATTCCAGATCTGCAGTCAGCTGTGATCTATAGTTGGGTACCTGCGGACCTTGGTCTCATGTATTGTGGACATATTCACTCCTATATCTCCACCCTAGAGACTTCTTTATTAGAGACCCACTGCTACTCCAGATGGTCTTCTTGGGAACAATCTGCACAATCCACGTTTGCTACATGGAAAGCACATACTATCTTACCTCACACACCCTTTTGCTGATGAGCCAGCTGAGTGCTGGCTGTTTTAGTTAGCTTTTTCACAGCTGTGACCCAAGGACATGACAGTTTAGGAGGAAAAGGTTTATTTAGAGGCTCACGGTTTCAGAGGTCTCAGTCCATGGAAGGCCGGCTCCATTCTTCCAGGCTTGAGGAGGGAAGCAGCTGACGTGATGATCAGGGAGCAGAGAGCAGAGAAGTTCCACACCAGATACAGAATATATATCCCAAAGGCACATCCCCTAGGCATGCCTCAATGACCCACCTCCTCCAGCCACACCCTACCTGCCCACAGTTGCCAGTTAATCCCAATGAGGGGATTAACTCAATGATTGGATCAAAGCTCTGCAATCTAATCGCTTCATCTCAGCCGTCACATAGTCACACAGGAGCTTTGGGGGAATACTTCACGTCCAAACCAGAACACCGACCTTGCCTACAAAGATATCTTGTCACCCATGTCTCTCACCGTAAGACTTCCCCAGGCTTGAATGTGGCCATGGCCTCATGTCCCACAAGCTCCAGAGGACGTAGGCCAAGCTTTTAAAATGGTCTCAAAGATCTTCAGTGGGATTGAAGAGACTGGAAGTTACCTCCTACCCTTCTCATTGTGGTAGAGGAGGGAGGAGACTAGAAGCGCCTCAATAGCCCCACAGAGAGATTCTCTCTCCACTGCCCCACCTTTCTTCCTCTTTTCTAATATACTTGAAGTGCTTGGTTTTCTAAGAGTAGTAAAATCCACTTTGGCACTTCATCTTGAGGCCTGCACAAGGGCCCGCCACCTCACTTTGGTATGTCAGAGGAGAGGGCACCTCTTGTTCTGCATATTCTTGTCCTAGAATACATGGAAGCAGAAAGCATCCAATGTTAACATCTCCTGTTCTCCATCCAGCCACAGTCTGAACCCTGAATGCAGGTGCCCAGCAGTGCCATCTTCCTACAGCTCCTACACTCCACGCGCTTGCTTGGCCTCCCAGTGCCTCTCCATTGCTCCTGCCTTGGGCCTAGGTGCAGCACTAAAGTTGCCTGATGGCTGTCTGCCTCTCCTCTCCTCTCCTTTCTCCTTGTGGCCCCATAATGGCACCCTGACCCATCAGAGACTCACTGCAGCAGAGGTTTGATTGTCACCCACCTCCACTTCCTCTCCTTCTGGACAGGGCTTGGTATCTGATTGAATCCTCTCTCCTCCACTGTAGAAGACCATCAACCCCATATTCAATCAAAATTGTGTCTTTCCCCCATTATCAGACATTTTCCTGAGAGTTTTTCCAAGACCTCAGACCTTGTGATAGGAAGGCAAGAGAGAATGGATAAAATGTTAGGACTTGCATCCCTCATTGAGACAGAAAAATAGAAGCAGGTGACGTTTGGGGAGAGTGAAGAAAGTAGATTTTGCTAGCTTGGATTAAGAAAACAAAAAAAAAAGTAGAGAAGGCTTAGATTTGTTAGAATCATGAATAGGAAAGAAATGGTGAGAAACCAGAACTGATACCTTAGATAGAAATTGTGGGAGGGTTTTTTTTTTTTCCATTTTGGAAGTTGCATGAAAAAGTCATTGGAATTTTGGACTGGTTGCTAGGAAAGGGCAGGTTGTATCCTAACCAAAGTTTGCCCTGTGCCTGACAGGAACCAATGCTAAGCACGGACTGCGCTGCAAAGCCTGTAAGATGAGCATCCACCACAGGTGCACAGACGGCCTGGCTCCCCAGCGGTGCATGGGCAAGCTGGTAAGGGTCCGCACCAGCAGGGAGCCCCAGAACTTCCCACCCCTACTCCAATTCCTTCTTCACACCCCGGAAGGCACCCCAGAATCACTGGCCTGCCCACTTGACTCCCTAATTGTCAGAAAGGTTTGGAAGAAGGGGAGCCACGTCAACTCTCCAGACAAATGCTGTGCAGTGGAAAGGTGTCAGGGTCCTTACTAGAGTGTCTAACTTTAGCTCTGCAAGTCAGTCCCTCATCTTGGGACTGTTCAGGTTTTCAAAGTGGAAGTCATGCATCCCAGGAACCCTCACTCTCCCAAGAAACTGGGGTTATTTGTTAGTTATCCTACTGCTTAATGGGCTGTTAACTCAGTGTCAAAAGAGAACTAAAATATGGGGAAATCATCTCAGAAGGAGATCTCTGACCTCCATGAGATATTCATTTAACTCAGGGGGTCTTCTGGGGGAAACAGAAACATGGGGAACCCAAGCAGGGCATCCATGACATGGCATTAGCCTTGGATAACTATGTAAATATACATTTGTTCTTGATTGTTTGACAATGTTTCCCCCTCAACTGTAACTCCATGTCCATCTAATAAAAAAATGAGACCTAAAGCCAACCCCCCAGAAAATAAAAGTGTGCAAAATAATAACATTCTACATCACTTCACAGAGTCGTGTTGGCCAAACTAAGAGAGATCGGGTGGTCTTGCACATTCTGGGCTGATCATACCATCTCAGGACTGTGTCTTCATGCATCCATACAAAGCAACCCAGAGCATGCTTGAGGGTATTTGAAACTAGAATGGTCAAAGAATTACATCAAGAGTATTCATTATAGAGAATAATTCAATGGAACATAACAATTGTCTTCAAAAAATGCAAGACCGTCCCTTGGAACAGGCGTTCCATTGTCTTTTCTAAGGAAAAGACTTAGGATCAGAAGGTGCCAACCCTTAACATTTAAATATAATGTCACTGAAGACCTGCAACCAGGGCTAGAGAGGGCTCCTATCCCCCTGCTGTCACTGATAGTGTTCAGACAAAGGAGGGCATGACTTGCTAGGAGAGGATCTCGGGATTCTAGAAGAAACCAGGTTACCAAATTCCCTCCTAACCCCTGGAATTCTAAGTCCAGGTTCTTACAAAGTTCACACACTTACTCCTTTCTTCTCAAACCCCTTCCTTTCTCACTTGTTCCCCTTTTCCTACTCCAATAGTGGTTCCCACAAGCCAAGTCAAAGATCATGGATGAGAGATCAGAAAATCAGACGAGAATCCAGAAAGAAAAGCAAATGATTCTGAGCCAAACTCTAGATGTACCTTTAAGCCTTTGGGTCTGCTTTCTCATGCCCAGGGCCTTATGAATTTAATAAAGCACAACAATTAGTGGAGGTGAAAGAATGCAAGGTGATCCCTTTGTCCTGGGAGATAATGAGGACCCTACACGCAACAAAAGCTACAGTGCACTAAGGGGGAAGAAGCAACAGGCCAGGGAAAGCCAGGGCCAGGGATTCGCTGGCTGGATAGAGCATAACTTGCGTATTGCCATCTATCCTCCCTCCCCAACTCCTGGGCTAGCGGTGAGGTAAGAATTAATAAGATAAGTCAGCATCTTAAAGGCCAAGATCAACTGGTTTTATTTTTAGGACTCAGGTGATTTTCTCCATCTCTTCGAAAACATTAAGCCCTTCTCTTTCTCCTTCTCTCTCCAGCCAAAGGGGTTTCGGCGTTACTACAGCTCCCCCTTGCTCATTCACGAACAGTTTGGATGCATTAAAGAAGTTATGCCCATTGGTGAGTTGGGACATCAATGAGTTGAGCTGGGTTTTGAGCAGCAAAGTCAGCACTGGCTGCTGTCCTCCCAGGGCTGCAAAAATAGTGTCTGTCTTTGTTTGGTGGCTGCTTGGGTTGTAATTGTTTTTCTGGAGGGGAAATGCAAGGTGGACCAAATCCTCCAGGAACTTTCATTCTCTTCCTGATAAAGTTTGAAAATCATCCAAGTCCCAAAGTCCACTAATGTGCTTTCCCAGTCATCAGCAGCACAGAAGAGTGGCAAGAACATGAGACTTGGCATCCCAAAGAACTGTGCAAAGCTGGTGGCCTAGTGTTCTCTGCACAAATAACTGGACCTATCACACTCTATAAAATGAAAAGAGCAATCATAACTGCTATCGCTGTTGTGAGATATAGATAGATGATAGATGATCGATAGATAACATATATTACAAACCAATAAGCATATATTGTAGACCAACAAGTATGTACTATAGACCAATGCTGAGTAAGAACCCAGAGATTATCAATTATTCTTTAATGAGGACCTAAATAATGCCTGATATTTGTAGATATTCTGGATTAGATTTCTGCTTTTACAATCTCTTTCAATTATCTTCTTTTTTTATTTATATCTCTAAAAAACCTCAATACCTACTTTTGCCTTTTTGGCACGCCAGGTTTTACAAAGAAATTCATAAACTGGAAACTTATTTAGAAATTCATGAAGCATGAGGACATGGGCATGATGGTGCATGCCTATAATCCCAGCTGCTCAGGAGGCTGAGGCAGAAGGACTGCAAGTTCAAAGCCAGCCTCAGCTACTTAGCAAGACCCTACCTCATAATTTAAAACAAGAGAAAGGTCTGGAGATGTGACTTAATGGTTAAGTGCCTCTGGGTTCAATACCTGGTACAAAATAAGAAAAGAATTTCATGAAGCCTGGTAATTTCAAATCTTTTTGAAAACCCTTACCTCCTGCTACAAACATTGTGTCTTAAGACTTGGTGCCTTAGTGAGCAGCTTCCCAGCAGAGGGAATAAAACTGGTCTCTGGAGTAGGGGAGATGGCTTATGAAAGAGGACACCAGTCACTCAGGGAGAGTTCCAGAGCAGAGCTCTAGCTGGAAGTACTGGATGCCATTGCACATGGTGGTGTGGGGGCCGCATCTGTGAGGGAAACTTGATTTCCCAAGTGCTAGTGGGTGCCCTGCAGAGAACCCACTTCTGGGAGAATGAGAACCCCAGAGTGCTGTGCTGTGTGGTTGGCTGGGTCCTCTTAGCTGAGCTTTCACAGATGAGCCTTCTCTTCTGTTGCAGCCTGTGGCAATAAGGTGGACCCTGTCTACGAGACCCTCCGCTTTGGTACTTCCCTGGCCCAGAGAACGAAGAAGAGTAGCTGTGGCAGTGGCTCTGATTCGCCTCACAGGACCTCTGTAATTGTCCTTCTTACTCCCTCAGTCTGCCCATGGTGTCTTGGGTAGGGCCAGCCTCAGGTGCGGCAGTGTACGGGATTTCACCCAAATGCACCCTGAGGATGGGTCTTCTAGGAGTCGGGTCACCTCCAAAGGGTAACCAAAGTGCTCTGGGTCACTAAAGGTTAACTTTCTCTTATTAATACCCAGGGCACATTTTACTTTTCTGCTCAAAAACCGTTCTTTTGGACTAAAGACTCTTCCCATACATCCTCTCACCATTCATGATGGTGTATCAGTCAATACTTAAGAAATATTTGGCCGATTCGGATGCCTGTAATCCCAGCGACTTCAGAGGCTGAGGTAGGAGGGTCCCAAGTCCAAGGCCAGCCTCAGCAACTTTGCAAGGTGCTAAGAAACTTAGTGAGACCCTGTCTCAAAAATGAAAAGGACTGGGATGTGGCTCAGTGGTAAAGCACCGCTGAGTTCAATCCCCAATACCAATACTGAGAAAAGAATAGAAATATTTGGTTAAACAATGGTCAGAAACAGAGAAGTCCTAGATGTTTGCAGTTCTCTTTCCACATTAATCCCAGTTTAAAGAGACAACTATTTCTCACATTACTAACTCCTTTTTAAGACAGGATACACCCTTGATTTCACACAAAAACAGCCCTCCCCAGAAGTGCCTGACCTGTGACTCAGGGGAACCTGTCTCCAAGGAACTTTTGCCCTCCCAGACACCTCTTGTGCTTTATTTGATCTGAACTGTGACTTTTTAATTACTTCTATGCGCACTCTGTCTCTGGCTGTCCCATTCAGAATCTCTCTACATGGTCCAAGATGCCACACAACTCCGCAGCCCTTGCTAAAGCCACTATCCCTCCTGCAAAAAGACAAGGACCTTCCAGTGCACCCTACCATTTAAAAGAGCCTGTACAAGGTTACCAGTTTCGTTATCAGAGTCCCTGCAGGACTGGGGACTTTAGGGCAAGACACAAGTGAGCCTCCAATGGGTCTTGCCTGCTGACTTCTCTTACCATACACTGATTGGAAGGTGTGCAGCAGGGCAGAGTGCACCCTGGAGGAGCTCTCCAGGCTGCAATTGAGGCAGCTGCTTCATGGATGGCAGGTCGAGTCATAAGACAGCCTGAAACTTTAGCTAATAAATGGGCATGTAGATCAAGTCTGCAAGTAGGTAGGTTTGACGGTCCTCTGATGCCATGCGCTCATACTAGATGCCATCTTTAAACTCACTGAAAGCTCTGTTCTTCAAGAACTCCACTGATTTCTCTCACTCAGATTTTTGTAAAATAATTTTAACTCTTTTTTCCTGGCTCATGAATAAGATTTATACCAATTGGTTTTTTTGTATTTAACAAACAAATGAAAAGCCTACATTTACTAGCACTGTTGGGAAGCACAAAAGTAGAGGAGGACATGGTTCTGCACCCTTAGAATTCACAGCTTCTTTTTAAAAAACAAACCAATAGAGAAGAAAGTGTATGGCGGTGGTATTATTTTAAAATACACTGTTGTGTATTTTAAAATACACAAGGCCCCGAGTTCGGTCCTCAGCCCTGAAAAAAAAAAAATACACTGTTATATGCCTTATACCCTCTCACTTATTTATTTATTTTAAAGAGAGAGAATTAATTTTATCTATTTTTCATCTGGTCTTTTTTTCTCCAAAACTTAGTTGTGTGTGTGGTGCTGGGGTTTGAACTCAGGTTCTCACCCATGCCAGGCAAGTGCTCCAGCACCATTTATCCCCTTTTGTTAAAATAAGAACATGATATATACATGTGTCTAATATGTTATAGTAACCATGTCATATAAATGCTGAAGGATTTCATTAGTAACATAGAAAACATTTAGCTTCAGTGCACACTGACTCAAAACAGTGAGGATATAATTTGTGACAGTTTAAGATACTTGAATCCCCAAAGAGGAGATTATTATCATTTGGCAGTTTAAAAGATAATGTTAATTCATTTCTTGAAAGAATGATAGAAATGCTGCTAAATGTGATTTTGAAAAAAACGTATAAAATGTATAGGGATAGGATTTATATTACATTCATGCAGAATTTTAATCAATTGCAGACTCATATGATGGTGGATCCATATGATTATAACAGCTAAAACTTTCTTATCATTTAGCATTTTTACTGTGTGTTTTCTATGGTTAGATACACAAATACTTATTATTATATTCTAATTGCCTACAGTATTTAGTACAGTGACATGCTGGTCAGGTTTGCAGTCTAGAAGCAGTAGGCTTCACACCATATTGCCCAGGTGTGTATAGATATAACCAGGTGTGTATCCACATTTGTGCAAATGCACTCTATAATGTTTGCACAATGACAAAATAGATTTTTCAGAACGAATCTCTGTCATTAAGTGATGTGTGGCTCTATATAAACATGTTATGGGTTCATGAGTGGGGTAATAATAATATAAAATATGCATAACAATAATAGCTAAAGTATATATTATGATAGAACATACATAAAATGTTTAGCATATCATATAATAATATACATAGAATGTCTAGCATAGGGTCTGGCATAATTTGCACTGCAGAAATGGAAGTTGTTGCCACTCTGTTTTCATTGAGCAACTAAGCATGACCTCAGTGCTGAGCATCTCTAAACCTGAGTTATGAAGGTAAACAAGGGTTTAATTCATTCATGATGCAAATATATTATTTGAGAACAGTATTTCCTACAGCAGTCCTTTAACAGGGCCATGCCTGGGCTCCGTTGGAAACCCACGATTCACTTGAAGTTCTGCTCTCTTCTTCCACTCAGCTCAGCTCCTTCTCTGACTTTCCTTCCCATCACTCTTTAAGCTGGACTTTTCCCAGGCACCTGCTTTACTTCTTGTTCTATATGCTCTTCCTAGTTGATCTTCGCATTTCTCTTTTCTAACTATCATCCTTAAACTCAAGACCCAGCTTAGGTAACTCCAGTCCTAACGTCTTGCCCAAGCATGATGTCATTCCACAGACACTGTAAAACAGGCATCTCTAAACTACACACACGCTCCCTTGGTGAT
>PVKS010034928.1:0-20480 GCA_004027875.1 Aplodontia rufa
CTGGATTTAACTCATGCTACTAGACCAACTTTCTCATTGTCCAAGGTCTAGTCCCCACCTCCACAGATGAGTGGAGACAATCGACCCTTAGATCTCTGGGTTAAGCTGATTTTACTCATCATGATCTCTTCCATAACCATCCATTTACCCTCGAAGGCTGCAATGTCATTGTTTCTAATTGCTGTGTAATGTTCCATGGTATATGTACCACAGTTTTTGGATCCATTCTTCCTGTGAGGGACTCCGGGGTTGTTTTCATAGCCTAGCGATAGTAAATTGTGGGATGGATTTTTATCAAAGGCCTTTTCCAGATCAATTGAGATGATCATATCATTTTTGTCTTTAATTCTGCTTAAGTGATGAATCACATTTATTGATTTGCTTTTGTTGAACCAGACTTGTATCCCTGGAATAAAGCCCATTTAGTGATGCTGAACTATCTTCTTAATGTGTTTTTGAATATTGTTTGCTAGAACTTTTTAAAGGATTTTTGCGTCAACGTTCATCAGAGTTATTGGTCTGTAATTTTCTTTTTTTCATGCATCTTTGTTGGGTTTTGGTACAAGAATTATGGTTGCCTCATAAAGTGTTTGTGAGAGTTCTCTCCTCTTCAATATCTTGGAATAGCTTAATAAACAGAAATGTTAGCTCTTCCTCATAAGTGTGGTAAAATTCAAAGGGGAATCCATCAGGTCCTGGGATTTTCTTCTTTGGAAGGCTTTTAATTCCTACATGGATTTCAGTGCTTGTTATTGGACTGTTCAGGATTTCCATATCATCGTGCATCAATTTGGTGATATTGTACATGCCTAGAAGTTTGACCATGTCTTCCGGATTATCTAATTTAGAGGAATACAGTTTTTCAAAATATGTTCTGATAATCTGTTTGATTTCCATAGGGTCAGTGGTGATCACTCCCTTTTCACTAGTGTTTTTGTTGATTTCATTCAATTCAATCCTTCTTTTGGTGAGATTAGGTAGGGGTCTATTAATTTTATTTATGTGTTCAAAGAACCAGTGCTTTGCTTCATCAATTCAATTTATTATTATTATTATTATTCTCAATTTCATTGATTTCAGCTCCAATCATGATTATTTCCTGTCTTCTGCTGGCTTTGGGCTTAGATTGTTCTTCTTTTGTAGGGATTTGAGGTGAAACCTAAGCTTATTTATTCGAGGTCTTTCTTGCTTTTTAATGTAGGCACTCAGTGCTAAGAATTTTCCTCTTAAGAATACTTTCATGTTGTCCCAAAGGTTTCAATATGTTGTATCTTCATATTCATTCTCTTCCAAGAATTTCATAATTTCTGTTCTCATGTCTTCTTGGATCCCTTGTTCATTTAGTAAGGCATTATTCAGTCTCCATGTATATGTGTTTTCTGTTATTATTTTTGCTGTGAATTGCTAGGGTCATGGCCTCATGGTCCGATAGGACATATGGAATAATATCTACTTTTTTATATTCGCTGAGATTTCCTTTGTGAACTGGAATATGTTCTATTTTGGAGAAGGATCCATGTGCTGCTGAGAAGTTATACTCAGCCTGGAGGTTGAATATTCTATAAATATGTGTTAACTCCATTTGATTTATGGAGCTCTTTAGACTGGTGATCTCTATTTATTTATTTATTTTATTTATTTATTTTCTTTGACAATATATCTATTAGTGATAGAGGAATTTAAAGTCTCCTAGTGTTATCATGTTAATGTCCACAAGTCGTTTTATGTTGTGGAGTCATTCTTCCAAATAGGCAGAAGTGTTGATATTTGGAGAGTTGGAGAGTATGTATTTACTATGGTCATATCTTCTTGTTGTATTGTTCCCTTTACTAGCATGTAGTGGCCTACTTTATCTCTTCTGATTAATTTGTGTTTGAAGTATACTTTGTTTCTGGCTTGCTTTCTTGGGCCATATGCCTGGTGGATTTTTTCCCATCACTTCACCTCAATCTTTGAAGCACATTGGCTGTAAGGTGAGTCTCCTGTAAGCAGCATCTTGTTGAATTTTGTGTTTTTGATCGAATAGACTAATCTGTGCCTTTTGATAGGTGCGCTGGTTCCATTCACATTCACTGTTTGCATAGTTATGTGGTTGTGATTCATTGTCATCATGTTTTATTGGTAAGTGTTGTGCTGTCTTGGTTGTCTATTGATAGTATATACCTTTGTTGAATTTCCTCCATTTGTGGGTTTTCAGGATGGTTTGCTTGTTCTTCTATCTGGAGTTTTATCTTTGAGGATTCTTTGTAATGCTGGTATTCTATTAATGAATGCTGCAAGTTTAATCTTTTTGTAAAATGTTCTTATTTCCCCATTGCATTTGAAGCTGAGTTGTACTGGGCATAGTATTCTCAGCTACACTTTATTGACATTGAGACATTGAAATATCTCCTTCCATGATCTTCTTGCTTCTAGAGTTCTGGACTGAAAAGTCAGAGATGAATCTTATTGGTTTGCCTCTGAATGTGATTTGGCATTTCTCACTTGCCACTTTTAATATTTTTTTTCTTGATTTCCCTGTACCTTTTGAATATAATGTGTCTCAGTGAACTTCTCTTTTGAATAGGTCTATTGGCTATGCTTTGTGGATGAGAATTTCTGATTGTATTCTGATATGAGAAAATTTTACTTTAACAATTTTGTTGAAAATATTTTTTATGATTTTCATTTACATTTCTATTTCTTCCTCAATTCCAATCACTCTCATATTGTTTCTTCTGATTTCATTCCAGACATTTTGAAAATTCTGCTCATATTCTGTGAGTCTTTTTTTTTCTTTTTTATAATCTGCACTCAAGCTTACTCAGCCTAGCTTTGTGGTGAGGGGGTCTTTCTTCCAGAGCTGAGGTTCTGTTTTCTATAGAAGTTAGTCTACTACTAAATTCTTCCATCATTGTTCTAATGTAATTTACTGAAGATTTTAGCTCCATTACTTCCTTTTTCAGTATGTCTACTTTCTTGATACTAGAGTTTTTCGTCTCTTGAGTTTTCTCACTTACTCTCTGCATTAAATTTTCTTTTAATTTATTGTTCCTTCTACTAATCAGATCATTGATACTTATTTTTGGTTTTCATCCCACTTCCTATCTGTGTGTTCCTTGGTTGGGAAGTTGTGTGCTTGAGGTGAATCTCTTCTGTTTTGACTCCTTATTTTTGAAAATCTTCTTCTGGGACCTCCAAATTTAGTTTCCATTATGGATCGAGACTATGGGACATTTATCTGGAATCTTTTGGGGGTGTGGGGTTCCTTCTTTGTAGAAGTATACAGCAATTGGATGCGTTGCTGGTCCTGGGGTGTCATAATGGGCTGGAATTTGTTCCTGCATGTTGTGACCAGACTTGGAATCCTGAAAGCCCCAAACCTGAGGCCTGAATCCACCCTCAGTGGCTGGGTGAGTTGGGTCCAATGGGGTTCTGGGCATGAGAGTCCTGGAGTGCCTGAAGCCTGAGTCCATGCAAAGTATCTGGGTGAGTCTTCTCCAGCCTATATGGACTTTCTTAAAATCATATATCTTGTATCACAAATGTTTCTGAAATCTCCTACTATCTCAATGACTAAGACACATTTTATTATCAGAAACATCCATTTACATGGAACCAATGCAATAACATTTTACTGGAGAATCTAACAGGAAATTATTCCTTAGCATACAGATATCCTTTCCTGGAAATTATCTCTTCCCATGCTGTTTCATAATTCTTTCTAAATATTGTATCTTCCCATATATAGAAGCCATCTTCTACCTATTTTTACTGCCTGCTCTCATAATTACCATCCCCAACATCTGTAGTAATATTTAGCAGGTATTTAAAATGTCAGGATCAAATTAAAGGAGAGATGTCAGGGATACAACTTGGGTATTTATTTGCATAATAATGTTAGGCTCTTGAAAAGAGGGTGAACAGAGAGAAGATAAGCATAAAGAGCAAAAAAAAGAAAGTCAAGAATGAATCCTTGGAGAATATTCATATTTTGAGTCATTGAGGAAGATTGTGTAGAGGACAGAGGTAAGCAGGAATGTAGAATATATACTAGAATTATAAACATGCTCCAATGTCAAGGAAAGATGAGTGCTTCAAAAAAGATGGAATATTTAGTTTGAAATTTCTGAGCATTCAAGAGAATGAGCCCTGAAAAAGACCACTGATAACTTCTGATGTAGATTATTGGTAAATTTCTAGAATGCTGTGGGAGAAAACCTTATTGGAAGAGGTTTAAGGATACATATTTGAGAAATAGTTAAAGGTATCCAATTAATTTTTTTATTTGTTTGTTTGTTTGTTTTGGGTATCAAGGATGGAACCCAGGGGCACTCATCACCTGAGTCACATCCACAGTCCTTTTTACTTTTTATTTTGAGACACGGTCATGCTATATTGCTTAGCACCTTGCTCAGTTGCTGAGACTGACTTTCAACTTGCAATCCTCTGCCCTAGTCTCCCAAGACACTGGGATTACAGGTATGTGCCACCATGTCCAGCACTGCTTGCTTGATATTTTGTAAAACAATCATATATTAGTGCTAGAAATCTCATAGACTACATTAAGATGCTCTGTGATTACAGAGGTTAATTTGATACTCTTTATTCAACAGTAGTCAGAAATCTGGGTTCTATTTTATTTCTGTGATTCTATTCTACAAATTAAGACCAATTGTTTTAACTACCTCTACTTTCTCAGCTAAACTTCCCCGATGTGAAAGTAGGATGATTTTTATGTGCAAGTGAGAAAAAAGCATCAATTCGCATGTAATAGTTAAAGTGGTTTTGTTAAATTTAAAGTAAATATGATTTTATAATATCATAAAACTTTGATGTAAATAATAACTGATCAAATATCCTTAAGATGTTAAAATGCAATTTTATTTTAGAAAATTTTTTATTCACAGTTTATTTTGGAAAATTTCATAATACTCAGGGAAGATGTATTTTATGGGTACAAGGATCTCATACTCGAACTATATAGTCAGGCTGGGTATTATACATTTTTGTTAGAATAATGAATTTGTCTGTATTTCCCAGTCCATGAGGTTACTATAAATATGCCTCCTTCAATAAATGGCATGAGAATTATTTATTTAAGAATGTATCAGCTTTATTGCAACAGAATAATTCTTAAGCTTTTGCTAGGACTCTGCTGCTAGAAATAGCAATTAAAGGCTAAAAGTTCTGCTCCTTGGAAAAAGTGGTTTTAATAAGTCCTGCATTTCCTATGAACAGAAAAAAAATCTGAGATTTGGTTAGAAACAGGAGAATGTTCTAAAAGGGTAGTGATATAACCACATTATTCAACATAATATATTAGTGTCTCAATTGTTAACTGATTATTCAAAGCAGATAATATACAATTTTGAGTATATGTCTATTTTAAAAAGTATTACTGTAGTGCATTATAACAAGTTTAATATTTGCTCTAAGATGGTGTGCATGTGGATATGTAAGTGTGTGAGTATACGTAGGAGTGTGAGTGTATGCATGAGTGGTATAATGTTTGTGGTCAAGAAGAGTGAGAAGACATGTGTCACTGACTGACACCCACAAGGCTGTCAATGCCCACCCTAGAAGATCCTTCTGAAATTTACCAGATACCAAGCTTGATATTGTTATACACTTATTTCATACTTACTCTTTTTATTAAAGCAAATAGCATCAAGATAAACTCAGGTACACATAAAGTAAGGGGAACTTTAGATCAATAATTTTTGTGAATATGAATGTAAAAATACTCAAGGAAATGTTAGCAAAGTGAATCCAGCACATATAAAATGATTATTGACACTGATCCAGTGATAAATTTCAGGAAAGCAAGATTAATTCAACACATGAAAATCAATGCAGTTAATAAATGTAATACACCATGTTAATAGAAAAAGAAAATGTGATTATCTCAATAGATGTAAAAAATATCCTGGGAAAAGTTAAAACTCATTCATGATAAAAATATTCAGCACACTAGTAATATAAGGGAAATTTTCAACTTGATAATTGTTTTAGTAAGCTTTAGTCACTGCTGTCACCAAAAGACTTGACAAGAATCATTTTAGAAGAGGAAAAATTTACTTGGAGTTCATGATTTCAGAGGTCTTAGTCTATAGATGATTGACTCTGTTGCTCTGGGCCTGGGGTGAGGCAGAAGGGTATGGCAGAGGAAAACAGCTCAGACATGATGCCACGAAGCAGAGAGACAGAGATAGAGATGATATATATATACACATACATGTACATACATACGTACAGAGAGAGAGAGAGAGGGTGAATTCTCTTACCAAGGCCAAAATATATACCCCAAGCCATGCCCCCAGTGACACACTTTCTTCAGTCATACCATACATCAGGGGATTAACGCACTCATTAGTTTAAAGCTTTCAATAGCTAATAATTTCACCTCTAAGCTTCTGGGGGACATTTCATATCTAAACCATAACAATAAACATCTACAAAAAGTTTCCAACTAATATGATACTTAATAGTAAAAAACTGAAAATATTTTGGCTCATATCAGGAAAAAGATAGTTTTCCACTCTTTCCACTGCTATTTTATAATAATGCAATTCCTAGCCACAGAAATTGAAGTAAGAAAAATAAATAAAATGTGCTCAATTTAGAAAGGAAGAATTACAATTAATATGTAATTACAATTACAATTAATATGTTCTTACCATAAATTAGAAATAAAATTAGTTTACTAGCATATGGGATGATCTTGCACACAGGAGAGTCTAAGGGATTCAATATGTATCAATATGTACACTGAGAAAAAGAGGTGTGTGTGTGTGTGTGTAAAATATAGAGAGCTAATAAACTGGATCTCTGAGTTGGTTGGATACAAGATTAAGGTAGAAAGCTTCATTGTATTTCTGTATAATAGCAATGAAGAATCTAAAAATGAGATTAAGAAAACAACTCCATTTACAATAGCCTCAAATGAATAAAATACTTAGAAATAAATTGATCAAAATAAATGCAAGACTTGTATAGTGAACATTATAAAATGTTGAAAGAAACTAAAGAACTAAATGGATGAACATCTTCTGTTCATGGATCAGAAGATTTAGTATTATTAAGACAATATTGATCTACAGATTTAATATAATCTGTTTCAAAATTCCATTTCCCTTTTTAAAAATAGAAATAAATAAGCTAAACTTAAATTTATTCAGAAATCCAAGAAGCCCAATTTGGAAAAAACAAACTTGAAAAAGAAATTACATTGGTTCTTAATTTCAGAATGCAATACTGTACAAAGCTACAGTATTAAGAATATGTTGTTCTGGCATAAAATAAATTTATGTACCATTGGAATATAATTTAGAATACAGAAACATGCCCTAACATTTATAGTCCATTAGTTTTTAACAAAGATACTAGGACAATCAAATAGAAAAAGAATACTCTTTTTTTTCTTTTTACAAAAAAATGGTTCTGGGGGCTAGGAATGTAGCTCAGTACTAGAGCACTTGCCTAGCATGTGTGAGACCCTGGGTTTGATTATCAGGAATGAAAAAAATAGTACTGGAGTTCACATTCAAGAGAATGAAGTTGGGGGCTAAATCCACACAATCCAGAAAATTAACTCAAAATAGATTCAGGACCCAAATGAAATAGCTAAAGCTTTAAATCTTAAGTATAAATGTTTATGAGCTTGTATTAGGAAATAGTTTCTCAGATTTGATACCAAAAGCTGAGAAATTATAGAAAAATGGATGAATTTGAGTTAATTGGAATAAAAAATTTATGTGCTTAAAGGAAACTATGAAGAAAATGAGAAGACCACCCATAGAAGGGAAGAGAATATTTGAAAATTACACACCTAATAAAGAGCTAACATCCAAAATATATAAAGAGCTATCTGAGTCCAACAATAAAAACACAAAACAGTTCTAAATGATAGATAAAATAATTGGGGTAGACATTTTTCCAAAGAAGATATACAAATGGCCAAAACTTTCCTGAAAACCTATTCAATATGATTGATCATTAGGGAAGCATAAATCCAAACCATAACAAGATAGTGCTTCTCATTGTCTGAGATGGCTGTAAATGAACAGTAATAAGTGTTGGCAAGAATGTTGACAAATCAGAACTCTCATGGATTGTGGTGGGAAAGTGAAATTGTGTAGCCACTTGGGAAAACAGCTTGACAATTATTAAAAAATGTAGAGTTACTACATAACCCTGCAATGCCACTGTTCAGTATATATACAAAAGAATTTAAAACATTTTTCCACACAAAAATTTCAATTCAATATTAATAGCAACAGAATTCATAACTCAAATGTAAATGCAACCCAATGTCTATCAACTGATGAATGGATAAAAAATATAATATTTTATACAAGAGAATTTGATCATAAAATATTTTATCACAAAAATGAAGTACTGACACATGCTATGCCATATGTAGATCTTGAAAACATTATGCTATATAAAATAAGGCATAATAGGTTACATGTTGTATGAGTACGTTTATCTCAAGTGCCTAAAATATGAAAATTTAGAGATAGTAACTGTCAAGAACTGGTTGGCAAGGGAATGCAGAGTGCCCACTAATGGATAAGGGGTTTCTACTGCAGTGATGAAATTATACTGGAATTAGATAATGGTAATGGTTGCACAATTTCTTCAATAATAAAACATGCTGAATGATATACATTAAAATATTGACTTTTTGCAGTATGTGACTTATATCTCAATATAAAAATTATATTACTACTGATTTTGGACTTCAGCATGACAGTAGAGAACTAAAAGGAGGAATATAAATTTTTTCAATTGTATTATCTGAAAAGTTTTTTTTTAAATAATCAAAAGCTATTTATTATTCTGTTTCACTTATTAATGGCCTTAGCGGCCTCCTTCCATTTCTGGGAACTAAATGGTAATTTAAGGAAGCTATTTGAGGGCTTTTGTTTTAGACCCTTTGTATTCCTTGTAAAAGCCTTATTCAGGAGACAGGATACGTGACCTCTGAGGTTGATAGATAGGTATAGTGATACAAAATTCAAATATGCATATTTTCTGCTTATAAAAGAGGGTCTGGCTCTGGACAACTGGTGGCTATAATGAAGGTATTTTGTACCAAAAAGGGGGCATGGACTGGTTGTTTGCAACATTTATAAATAAGCCACTGTATATACCATTGTCATATATATAAAAATATTCTTCATAGGTATAAGAATTATGTCACAATATTTGGGTATTTTAGGGAAAATATATGAACCAGAAAGAGAGTCAGGGGACTGTGGGATGGGAGGAAGGATGTGGGGCGTGAGTGCTGGGGGATATTGAACAAATTGTATTGCTGTATTGTGTGCATTTATGAATATGTGACAATAAATCCCACCTTTATGCATAATTATAATGAACCAATAAAAAATAAATATAAAAGCAAAAATCAAGGAAGCCAAAATTCTGAATTTGAAACTCTGATTCCCGTGGGATGGTGTTTGGAGATAGGGCCTTAGGGCATGAGTGTGGAGCCCCTCATTAGGAAATTGGCTCCCTTGTGGGCTGGAGTGGTGGCTCAGTGATAGAGCACTTTCCTGGCATGTGTGAGGACCCTGGCTCAATCACCAGCACCACATATACAATTAAGTATTGTAAAAACAAAAACCAGATGAAAAAATAAAATTAGCTCTCTCCTCTCTCTCTCTCTCCTCTTTCTTAAAAAGAAAAAAGCTAGAAGAGAAGTGACCTCACCCTCTCTTTCTGCTATGCATGAATGTAATGAGAACATGGTTATCTGCAAACCAAGAAATCTGCTGGCACCTTGATCTTATACTTGTGAGTGTACTGAACCATAAGGAATAAATGTTTGCTATTTAATCTACCTAGTCTTTGCTATTCTGTCATAGCGGCTTGAAATGAATACAACAGAAAAAGAAGGAGAAATGGAGGTGATAGTGAAAGGGGAAATAAAGGCAAAAAACCCCGATTTTTTTTCTTTTACACAGCTTTCTTTTTTTGCGTACTGCTAACAGTTTGCAATTGCATAGAAGTGTCTCTGAAATCTGTGTCCTATTCCCTTTTAAATCTGGCAGTGTAAAAAACATGAATTATATATAAGCAATTATGTATAAATAGAATATATTCCCCTCACATTATGTAAGCGTGAGCCTATGTAGTATTTGGGGGTAGGATGTCATTTTTGACTGCTAATATTCTATTTGTCATTCAAAGTTGTAAGAGGACTACACCCTCAACATTAGTTTGCTAATCTCAGCTTTTGCTTTATGTAGCTTTTGTGTCAAATTTATTACCTTAAAGTTGGTTTAGTGCAAATGATAATATTTACAATTAATAAGCACCAAGAATTCCATAGTAACTACACATTCCTACAACCTCTGGGGAGAGTGAGAAAGGGATAAGGGAGGTGCAAGATACCACATTGCATTCCAATAGGATGCGTTGTCACTCTGGGGATTATTGCTAAGTAGAGAGATTACAATAATATTTATTCATGTTTTTTATTAGAGAATACAGAATGATTATGAGGAAAGCTTTTATTTATAAAATTTTCTCAGCTTATTATGAAAATCTCCCTACTTTTTAACATTAATATTTAAATGAATAGAAAAATGTAAGCCCATTTAAAAATGTTTAATAATTTAGCATTTTATTGAATCCAGATGTGTAAAATGCTAATTATATTTTTGGAGGTGACAGACATGTTTATTAGCTGAAGAAGATAATGGTTCACGAATATAGACATTTGCCCAAATTTATCAAATTATACACTTTAATTATATGCATTTTTGGTATACCTATTATACTTTGGTGTGGATGTAACAGAGCACAGGAAGCAGTTCCGTGTGCTGATTATTATGCTAAGTGAAGCAAGGCATTTTGCATGGGTTAATTTAACTAATGTTCAAGCAGAAAAGAACTGTTTGTTCATGCCCAGATTATAGATAAAGAGTTTAAAGCCTAGGAAATTTGTTCAAAATGATACTAGGAAGAACAGAGCCAAGAGTTTGAACCCAGGTCTTCTTGACTTCACATTCACATTGCTGAGAGAACAAGCCTTGGCTTTGGCTGGACTAAATGCCAGATGCTACTTTCATCACTGGTTCTGAAACTCTAGGAGATTCTTTATCTTTTTTTTTTTTTGTAAAATTGTCTACCTCAATTAGGAGAAAGCTTGTATTTATCCTTAGATCTGTCATGTTTGTGTGTCTATCAACAGATGAATAAAGAAAGGTAAGTTGCTATATGTAAATATCTATACCTCTCTCTATATATAAATGAAGTTTTGTTCAGCTACAGAAAAATGAAATTATGTCATTTGCAGGAAATTGAATGGAACTTGGGAGCATTATGTTTAGTGAAATAAGCCAGGCTCAGAAAGTCAAGGGCCATATGTTTTCTCTCATATGTGTTAGCTGGAGAGGAAAAAAGAAAAAAGGGAGTATCTCACGAAAATAAAAGGAGATCATTAGAGTGAGGAAAGGGACTACTAGGAGAAAGGGAGGAGGGAAAGGGAAGACACTGGGAATTAAATTGACCAAATTATGTTATATGAATATATGAATATGTAGTAACAAATCCCCTATTATGTGTAATTATAATGCAGCAATTTTAAAAGCTAAAAAATAAACTGTATATATGTTTTGTAACTACATATGTTTTTTATTCTAATAAAAGAAATAGTTCATTTTGGTTCCAAATCCACCACATAAAGATCAGTTGCTTAAATAAGGGGTTTTCCAAAGACTTATGCCTTTTATTCTTGATATCTGGCCCTTCCTGCATTTGTCTTACATTTTGCACACTAGTGTTATGTCCTGGCTCATGAAATGAATTGTCACACTCTGTATCTACCCTCCTTTCTTTCTGTTAGCTGTTTCCTGCTTTTGATGCCACTTACATTCAGATCTTTTATCCACCTGGGGACACCCTGTGTGATGCTTGATATTTTTCCATATAATGAGTTCATTTTCCCAAACACCATCTGCTAAACCATTTGTCCTTTTCTCTTTAGATTTGTGTTGTCACTTGTATATAGAAGTCTATCTGGGAGTTTTCTACAATTTGCTTGCTTTTGACCGATCATTGCACAAATTTTCTTACAATACTCTCTTTATTTTAAAAGAGAGAGAGAGAGAGAGAGAGAATCAATTTTTATTTATAGTTTTTATTGCTCTTATACTTTGTTGTGTATGTGTTGGGGTTCAAACCCACATCCTCACACATGCCAGGCAAGTGCCGTAATCATTGAGCCACCTCTCCAGCCCTACAATACCCTCTTAACATGTCTTAATATCTGATAGATCAAACACCATCTCTTTACTCTTCTTTTTCTTTTAGAAATACGTTTATTTAGCTATCCATGGACCATATTTCTCACAATAATTTTGAATAGGCTTAGTGGCATCTTAGTGGCATGTTCTCTGTAAGAACAACTTTTTCTAGGAATGGACTGATTCTTAAAGTTATGGTATAAGTCACCTAGAAAATAATGCTGCCTGAGTCTTTGAGGAGAAGGAGAAATTAGACTTTCTTAATTTCATTAATATTTACTGGTCATTTCAAGTTCTGTTTCCTCTTTCACAAATTTTGTTTTCTTAGAGTCTGTCAATTTCATTGAAATTATTATATACTGATTACTTTAGACATTTTCATCTATTTCTTTTTTAATTTATTTTACTTATTTGTATTTTATAGTTTTTTTCCTTCTTCAGGTTTTGACCGTTGTGGATCTGTAATTTTATTTCTTTCAAAGAATCAGCTTTGGGGTTTGTTAATCTTCTGTAAGGATTACTTCTATATGGATTACTGTTATACTTGTTTGGTAATTTGTAGATTTCTCCCAGTTTATTTCAATCTCTCCTATTACTTTTAGTTTGGTCTAGGAGCATCTTTTAACTTATTGACTGAAAACCTTTCTCATGTTATTACCATATACTAAATATCAATCATTTTATATTGGTGTTTTTATATTGTAGTATTCCCCTTCCCAACTTTTGTACTCCCTATGTATACCATAATTAAACAAGTTCTCAATAGGAAGGCAGTATACAAAGTGTTTATGGATATAGCCTCTAGGGGTACATTACCCAGGTTCTCTTCCTATACCCACTCACATCTCAGATATGTGATGTTGATCTTGTGACTTACCAATTTGTACCTCAGTTATGTGTGCTCATTGTTTTTTTGTGGCAGACTACTATTGCGTTGTTTGAGTTTTTTGAAGTTGACTGCATAGTCACTTGTGTTTCATGGTCAGATGTTTTTTTGACCAGGTCCTAGTAGTACAAGATGTTTGTGCCTCTGTGTCTGTGTGCAGGAAATGTCAAAAGGCCTAAAATCCTCTGCTTCATATAGCATGACACTGCTATAGAAACTTCGTGTTCTGAACTGTGATATTTGCTTTGGGAGTCGTCACAAACTCTGTATTATGTCATCTTCATCAAAGTACCTCTAATACCAGGGTGTCTGCAGGGAGATTTGCATTAAGACTTGAAGTATTTTTGTAAATAAACTTTTTATTTTGTGGTACTTATAGATTCACATACAATTGTAAAAAATAATATGTTTTACCCAGTTTGCTTCAATTGTCACTTCTTACAAAATTATAGTAAAATATAGCAAAAGGTTATGGACAGATTTATTTAAGGAAGAGCATTTTCCCATTACCACAAGAATCCCTCACTTTACCCTTTTGCAGCCACAACACTTTCCTTTCCACACCGATCTCCTTAATTTATAGCTACGATGGTCCTATTATTCATTTATATAATTTCATTCATTATCTCAATAAAGACATATAAGTTGAAACATATAATATGTAACATTTTGCGATTGGCTTTTGTTGTTGTTGTCCTTCAACAGGATTTCCTGAAGATTTGCCCAAGTTGTTAAAAATATCGATAGCTTTTGTTCCTTTTCATTATGGAACAGTACTCCATGATATGAATATACCACAATTTAACAAAACTAAAGTATATCTGGGCTGTTTTCAGATTTTGTGTATCATGAATAAAGTGATATAAGCACTTATGTAAAATTAGGTGTGAACATAGGTTTTAATTTTTCTGGGCTTAATACCCGAGAATGCAGCTGATGAATCATATGGTCATTGCATGCTTAGTTTGTTAAGAAGTTACCAAACTCATTTCAAGAGTAGCTGCACAACTTCATATTCATTTCTCTACATACTTATCATTATATGGTATTGTCACTATTATTCATTTTAGCTAATATTACAGCACATAATGATATTTTATTTTGATTTTAATTACATTTTGATACCTAATGATAGAAACAGATACCATCTGTTTATCTGATTTTGTGACATATCTATTTATGTCATCTGTTGATATGAAGTGGATATAAAAGACTAAATAGTGTTGAAAATGCTTGAGTATCCCCTTGCCCCAGTGTACAGTTAGTATAATATATGATTATAATCCCCTTTAGGAAAAGCCATGGGGATTTGTGATCACTTATATTCATGGTGTTTCAGGGTTATTTTTTTACAGGGACCACACCTCTTCTTTAAGCTGTGATTCCAAGTCTAAGTCCTAGCAAAAGATAATGACTTTTAATTTGGGCAACTATCCACAGATTTGTGATTATTCTTGAAATATTTTGATTTTAAAGCTTGAATTTCTGTTGGCTGACTATCTAATTTGTCCTTGGAGAAGCCATGTTCTATTGAGTATTTCCACAAATTTCTCTTCTGGTCCTGCTTTCTGAGCTATCCCTGTGATCTTGCCACACTAATAATTGTGTCTTTCTAGCTTTTGTCTATTCTTTTTGCTTGAGCTCTATTCTTTTGAGATTTTATCAATAATCATTGCTATTATTTGACCCTATTCTGTAGAATTATCTTCTTTCATTATTCCTAGCCAAGAAGAGAATTACACTGAACTTTAAAAGGATGTGGTACCTTCTCAGAAGCACATTCATTATGATTTTATAAATATTGTGAGTTTTCTATCCTTACATGTTATATTCATTCTACAACATTCTAGCACACCCACTTCTGTTAGCTTTTTAATTCCTATTTTCACCATCTGCTGTGTAATTCTGGCACTTCTACTTCACTTAGTATGTGACACTAAGTTTTTATGCTTCTACGAGCCATCCTAGTAGCTTGTTTGCACCATTTTTAGGTCTCGACAAGGAGTTATATCCTATATCCTGGGAGCGGAGATATTGGTAAATTCTTCCAATCCAACTTTATGTTCTGTTACCCTTTAATCAATAAATGTGCTACCAAGTTACTATAGGGCTACCTGTACTCCACTTACATATTTCCATGTGGTGAAGAACAGTGGAGCTTCACATTTCCAGCCTAGGTTGGCTTTCTTGAGCTATTCCTTGTATTGTCATGGGTTGAATTCCTAAGAAAGCACATTCTGAGAGATAGTATGCACATAGCTTATGTATATTCATTAAGATTAACATTTCTGGAAGGAAGAAAAGGAAGCAAGATTTTGCAGAATATGCTGCGCTTGGTCCAATCTCAATAGAAGCTGGAGATAATCCAGGAAGACATGAAGATGGGTGACTCTTCAGAGTAACTCCAACGTGGAGCAGGGGTGACAGGTCTGTCTACATCATCCTTAGGCAGGAAGGATGTATGGCCTTGAGCAAGGTGGGAATCTTCAATACCTGATGAGACTGACATCTGAGAACTATCTGATTATACAGATTTTCAGTTTGTTTGAAAAGGTATCCAGGATATCATTCCACAAACTATCCAAGATACTATTCCATAGTGGTATATATAGATGCTTCTCATTTCATTATAAAGTTGCATGCCAGTCTATTAAGTGACTATACCAGAATACATACACACACACACACAGGAAGAGGAATATATATGTAAATAGGAATATATATGTGTGTATGTATATACATACATACATATATATACATACACACAAAAGAATATATGTATATGTTCTGGTCTTCAGGTATTAACAAATAGTGCTATTATAAATAACTTTATTTTTATATCTACTTATATCTTTCTGTATTTTGCTAGTATAAATTTGATGTCAGTTCACAGGAATGGTATTGCTGATTCAGTGAGTAAATATTTATACAACTTTGCTAGGTATTTCCATTATCCTCTTCATGGGCATTTTACCTTTGTGCATTACTGAAAGAAATTAATCATAGTGCCTGCTTCTTGACAGTCTCAGCAACATGCAGTGTTAAACTTATGGTTTTCCAATAGAATATGTGAGAAATAGTACCTCAATGTACTTTTAATTAGCATTTTTCTTACTATAAATGATACTGAACATATTTTCATATGGGTAAGAGTCATTTGTGTTTCAGCTACCTCTTCATATTTCTACCTCATTTTTCCTGTAGGGATATTGGTTCTTTTAATGTATATTTTTTTTATTTTCACATGTCTTTGTACATTGTAGATAGTAGTAATTCCTTGCAGCATAATTGCAGATCTTTCTTTCTTTCTTTCTTTCTTTCTCTTTCTGTTTTTTTTCATTAGTTTTTTCATTGTCTTTTAACTTGACTCCTGGTACATTTGCTACAGAAATTTTTGTTTTTATGTAACCAAATGCATAAATATTTTCCCATACAGTTTCTGGATTTTGAGTTATGATTAGAAAATATTTCCTCACTTCCAGGTTATAGGATAATTCACATACAAATATTTTTAGTAGTTTAACTAAATTGAAAACCTTAATTTTCAGGTACAAAGGCAGGTGACTCATGGGACCTCATGGGAAAAGCTGCTCTCTTTACTCCAGCCCAGGTGCACATTCTGGTGGGAGCTGCAGTCAAGGGCTCAGCACATCTCCACACTCCAATGCTCTAAACATATTGAAATCTGTTTTTGTAGCCCAAATGCCCTCTTTGCAGGCATCCCTTATGTGTGGCAATGGTAGAAGGAGTTCAGCTGAATCTTTTCGCAGAGCTAGGTGCAGTGGCACATGCCTGTAATGTCAGAGATTTGGGAGGCTGAGGCAGGAATATTGCAATTTTGAGGCCAGCCTCAGCAATTTAGCAATGCCCTAAACAACTTAGCGAGATCTTCTCTCAAAAATAATAAATAAAAGAGAAGATGTAGGTCAGCAATTAAGGGCTCCTGGTTTAAGTCCACAGATACAAAAAAGAAAAAAAAACATTCTTTTGCAGATACTTTGTCACACATACCACTTATGGGGAGGCCTTAAAGACACTTTCTGTGCTTGGACTCAAAATTCACTACTTTTCCACTTCTAGCCCTTCCTCTTCTCCTCTCTCTTGGGAACAGGGGCCTTTTGTTTGGCATGCTCTGGACAATGAGAAGATTTGCCTGTCTGCACTGACACATCTGAGCCTCATGTCTGGCCAGTTAATAGAGAAAAAATAAAACATTGGAGGAGCTGGTGTTGTTTCCTGTTCAGCATTTGCTTATGCCTAGTTAAATGAATAAAGCCTCAATTGTTGCTTTCATGATGGACTGTTAACCTATTGACACCTGGACACCCAGCAGCACAATTCTCTATACCCCAGTTCTTGACAATTTTATATACTTCTATTTTACAGTTTTCACATTCACATCTCTAATCTGTTGGTAATTTGGCCTGGTGGTTAGGGTGAGGAAAGAACTCAATATTCTTTTTCTATAGAGCTATTTTGTCACTCCATCATCACTCATTTAAAAGAATACTCTTTCCTACTTACTTGAAATATAATGTTTAAACTAATCATTCTCTTGGAGCATAAGTCTTCTGCCCAGAAGCAAAATAGATTACTTCCAATTAAAATTGTTTGGTCAAAGAAAAATATATGATTGGGTTTGATGTCAACAGGGTAGAAAAGTATCATTTCACTCCAGCAAATAATAGCAGGTATTTTAAACAGTAAAATATACCACTCACCCATATCCCTACATGAACAGAAGAATAATACTTCATTCAAAAATAGCAAATGAGAAAAGCACTCTTTAGTTTCCAGATGTTTTTGGGTAAGTTAGTGAATTTAATAGACTTTCCTCCAGTGCTTTTCCATTTAAATGAACACCAGATTTGGTATTTTCCCCAAATTCCAAGTGTTCAATATCTATGGCCATTAGTATTTTTTCCTGAGATTTACTAAGAGGATACATAATGTTAAAACTTATCGTAGTTTAAACCTTTCTGTTTCTTATGTAATTTCTTACTAGGTCATGATTTATTATTGACTTAATATGCCTTCAAATACTTACAAAGAATGAGGAGTGTTTTTAAATGATTTGGTACAGGGTCTGTCTTAAAATTTCAAGCAATATTATGTATGTACTGAAATCATTATTTGTCTACATATTTTTATTTATAAATCGGTACTATAATACATATTATAATGAAGTCCATTGCCTCTCACTGCTCTTTATGTCTATCGTTGCTGTTATTTTCACTGTCAATACAAATGTTAAAAATATTTAAATTTTCTTGAGTCGTGTAAAGATATAGGGAGTAGAGAACATGAAAAGTTTGATTCTGTCTATCTCCGTGTTATGATGTAGGCATTGGCAATTAGAGTTTTCATTCCTCACATTTCCTGGACTCTGAAGCCAGGACCAGGCAGTCAGTTAAGTTAAAGTTAACTTTAACTATCTCAGACCTAAAATAAATCCAGTTAAGAGTGCAGAACATATGACATGTGGAATTTAGGAATGCACCTTTAAAGATTTGTCATGGTGATTCACCTAGCCATTATTCACTAAATATTTGGGACATAATATTCCAGTATCTTTAGTCCAAATAGAGGCTCTCTACTACTGTCTTTTTATGAATTTTTATGGGTATTTTTAATTACAGCTGGAAGAGGTTGAATCAGGTCTCGCTAGGGTGCCATCATTATAACACAAAAATTCCATTTCTTGTTTATAATGACAAGAATCAATGAGCAGTTAAGTTGTGCCTAAGCTGCTTACCAAAGTGTACTTTAAGTTTTAATGGAACCAAATTATTTACTCACTCTCCTCAGTTATATATGTGAATATATCATATCATACATATTTAATCCTTAAATGTCTATTGAGTTACTAACTAAACCAAGAGCTATATCTCACTAAAGTTGATTTAAGATATCACAGCTAAAATATTGTGATTATCAAGTATGTGGAATGCTTCACACATTTTTACTTTCTCAACAAAATTTCAGCAAGATCTCCTCCCTAATGCCATTCCCTAAGTCAGCAGATCACCAGAGCAGGAATCCTCTCATTCCAAGGGACTAAAGTGCATGTGGGACGAGAAGAGCAATATCTCATCACATGGTTTGCTAAGGAGTGTTCATAACTAAGCTAATATCAGACAGAATGCATGGCCTGATTCCCATTTCATGGATTTTCATTCCTAAATAATGTGATCATGTATGGAGAAAATAATTTATACTCATTAATAGCTGTGGACTCTTTCAGAAACGTGTTGCCAATCATTTCTTTAGTTTAGAGATTTCCAGTATCACTACAAAATTCTGGGTGACAAAGAGTGGGGGAGGATGGAATGAGAAAGAAGGAATACACAGTTATAACTCAGACTCTGTTTCTTCATTCTATGGGTTTTGAAGCCAAGCTCAATGTAGTTATTACAATAGCACATTTGTAAGGCCAGTATGCTCCATAGTTCTTCATTACTTTCATACATAAAATGTGATGGATATTAGGAAGGTTTTTATATAATCATAATAATTCATCCTGTTGATCATAACTTCTGCCTTGATCTTTTGGCATTTTTGATGTTTGAAGTAGTTTTCAACATCCAAATTAATTTGTAGCTTTACTAAATTATGTGACAAGAACACAAACAAACAAGAAATACCACTTTAATGTTGTGAAAGAGCATAATCTTTCCTCATTCTAGTGTAAGACCATTTAGTTATCTTAATTACCCCCCATATTCAAAGCCTTTTAATATATTTCAATAAACAATCTTATTCAAAATCATAGAGAAATGTTTGTAATTGTGAATATATATGAGTCTAACATTAGTTTAGATATTTAAGGTTGACATTACTCTGACAACTTTAATATACAATAGCAGATTGAATTTAGAGTCCAAAAGCATATTAACAATGGCAAAAATGGACACTGAGACCATGGAGACAAACTGACCTTGGCAATTTTGCTCTAGGCTGGTGGAGATTCTGACACCTATGACAGATGTGCCCTTGTGAAAATGGGCATCTTTTTCCATTTTATTTTCCCTGAAGAGTCTGAGCAGGATTAGTTAAATAAACAAAGATAGGTAATATCAGTTTCATAAAGCAGAATTCAGGCTGCTATGGTTAAAATTTCAAACTCTTTCATTTTTTTCCTGTCAATATATATATACGTGTATATATATATATATATATATATATATATATATATATACACACACACACATATATATACACACACACATCCTTTTTCTTCCCTCACCTGCAAATGTTTTCAAATTTGAACCTTCTGTAATTAAATTTAGGATCCAATGGGAACCAGAATAGTTTTATTAGAATGAATTGCATTGAAACTATTTCATTTTTCTGTA
>PVKS010034929.1:0-20500 GCA_004027875.1 Aplodontia rufa
TCAGGCTCCAAGGGACAGAGCCTGAGAGATTACTCTGCGATGGGTTCTTGAAGACCCACACACAGCTGAGCACTTCTTGAAAGTCTATCTAGGTGGAGACACTCAGATGAGAAAATTCTCAAAGGTGTGGTTGGGTACCTGAGAGCAGTCACAACAAGGGCAGTCCTATATAGGACACAGATGTCCTTTGACTGCTCTGGATTATTTATAGACATCCTTTTTAAAGTTCATTGAAGATAAGTAGTGAAAGGAGAGATGATGAAATTGGAAGAAGCACTTCTTCAGATCTATACCCCCTTGTTTTGATTTGTGTAATAAACATTGCCTACTATATTAGACTCTCAGTGCACCATTGTTCTGCTGAACAAGTACCCTTTCAAAGTCAGGGTCTTTGTGAGCATGGAAATTGTATCCTATTATGCAAACTCATGTCTGGGTTAGGGAGCTGCATGCCCCACTGGAGGAGAGCATATTTAATTTCTTTCTTAGACAATGTACATACATACTTGCTTAAGGCATAAGTTTAATGAATTCAATCTCATCTCACCTTTCTCTAAAAGTGAAGGGAGGATGAAAGGAAAAGAGAAGAAGGAGGGATGAAGGAGAGAAGAAAAGAAAAAGGGAGAGTAGGAATGAGGAAGATACTCTGCTAGATTCATGTGTGTAAATATATCCAAGGAAATATTTTATGGTAGAAAGAAATGCCCAAATAATTGCAATCATTACTCTACTTTGCTTTAGTGTTACATGGGCAATTTTGTAAGAGAAATCTATTTAGGCAATAAGAAACCAAATTAGATCAATTTCAGGATCAGAGGAAATACAAGTAACCAAAAAAGAAAAACAAACCCGAAGAAATGCGTGTTTATTAAAGTTAGGGCGAGGCACAGGATGACTGGGATTGTTCACCAACCTCCAACAAGAAGTGGTCAGCAGATTCTTTCGGTGAACGTGATTAAGATTGGGATGGATTTTCAGTACCAACCTAGAAGCTCAGGAAAGGGGCCTACAACTTCCAAAAACTGTCTTGCAGCACTGGATCCTAACCCAGGCACAAAGGATACATTTGGAGCTTTATTAGAAGATTTCTAAAGTGACTTCATAAGGAAAATCCCTCCTAGAGTGTGAAGAACAGAATTAAAGCACCAGTTGCTAAAGGGAGACCCTTTCTGGCTTCTATGTGCCAGAGTGACAGGGCTTCTTTGTGCTTTTGTGGGCTATTTTGAGTGGGCATGCACTGGCCTGGCCTCTGACTGAGGCTAGAATGCACACTACTAGTTCCCCCATGGAAGGGGCCCTAGGCACAGCACCATGGTGTCTCCAATATGCCATGGCTAGTTAATTCAATAACGCCACCCGCTGGAGAATGTGTGGCCAATTGCTCTCCAGGAAGGGGGCAAAACAGAAAAAGAGGAATTAACTTTGCTGAAAAGCCCAGTCTTTGGGTCAAGCAAGATGGCACTTATTAATTGCTCAAGACTATTAATTGGATGGAAGGGGGAGAGGTGGGAGAGCTGTCTGACAAAAACAAATCCAGTGCATGCACATCACACACAAGGCACCAAACCACACACCTGCCTCAATGAATTTCTTTACAAAAGGGGCGCACCAAGCAACCCCAGAGCAGATGGAAGGGAATGCTGACCAGCGTGTGCATATGGCATGATGATTTCCCCAATTTTTCTTTCAGGGAGAAACAGCTTTTTTATTTTTATTTTGTTTTTTAAGTTGAGATGATGCAGGAGGGAGCAGTTGGCCAAGGGAAGTTTCTCTATGGTTCAAATGCTGGTGTTGGGAGTCTGGGACATGAAAATAGGAAAATCAATTTACGAAGATGAGGGCCCTGACAAAGTAGATGCCAAAACTAAAAGGAACACATGTTTCCTTCCTATTTTATCTCCCTTAACTGCAAATAAAAGGACTGTTCTCCTTCTCTGTGATCTTTAGTTCTCTCTAAATCCAAGGGTGTTAGAGACACAATGAATGAAACCCTGGTTGCTCTTTGCCTAAGTTCCTAAAACTTACTTAATAAAGTGGAATGATAATAGGGGATGGAATAGGGAAGTACAGTAAGTTCCTAATGCATTCACACCAGTGTTGGTGTTGGTGGGGAGGCAACTGGAGGTCATTCTGTGGGATGTACTCAGCTCTAGGCTACGGTTTATTACTGAGAGTATCTATTGTATGGCTGATTCATCCAAGTTCACAGGAGCATGTGGCTTTTCCCTGGGACAGGGAGAAACACATGGATTAAATGCTTTGGGATAGCAGGCAGAGCAAGCAGCCAGTTTGTCCTGAGCCTCCAGTTTGTTCCCAGAGGACCTTCTGCTGCTTGGACCTAAGCCAGAGGAGAAAGTCCCTTTGCCTTCAATGAAGATGTCTCTGACAGTTGGGGTGGGGGTGGAGAAGTTTACAGCCTGTCTGAGAAGGTACCATCCTTTCCTATTAGAGCTTAGACTGACTGGGAAGTCAACACCATCCACCAAGAAAAGTGCATCTGACCATTCATAAGATAATTTGCATATTCTTCTAGGGGCAGGAGATTTGAACTTCTCAAGCACAGGGATTTTTAGGGGAAGGTCATGGGGAAGACCCCAACTCCTCTGGACAACTAGGTTTATTTCCACTATAGGTAAGCTATAAGGGGCTGGCTTACACCCGGCAAACAAAGACTCTGATACAAGCATTTTGGAATTCAGCCCCTCAGTGCCAATAGCACCTGTCTTAAAAATCAAGGTGGACATTCTCCCTTTTCATCCTCATTGACCTCCCTGTCTCCTGACTTCATTACACCAAAATATGGCATCTCAAGAAGGTGAGGGGGAGGCTGGTGCACATTGAAATAGGGAGCAAGCATTGGCTGCTGACCCCTGTGCAGGACTGAAGCATCTTGGATCTCCATTTCAGACAATGCATTTCAATTCTTGTCGTGTGCCTTTGTCCATTTGTATAAAGCAAAGAGCATTGAGTGACAGCCCCAGTTAGCCTGCATGAGCAGATCCTAATAAACCCTCCCAAATCACTCCCCCACCACCAAAAGGGGAAAAAAAGCCACATGCCTGTTTGCCTGCGGCTTATTATTAAGACACCTTCTTAGCTTAAACACTTAAAAGCTAACTAAATGAAATGGCAATAAAGACTGAATTACAGCTTCTATCTTTGAGATGAGTTTGAGGGGCATCCAATTCTTTCTTAAGAAATAGTCGGGTGGAGAGTAGACTTAGCAAAGTCTCAGTCTTGCCAGCTTAAAGCCACTGTCACCACCTTCAGGCACCAGACAATCTAGTGAGGACGCTACATTTTGAACAAACTGAAACTCAAAAACTGTTTGAAAGTCAACAAATCCAAAGAAATGGAGATTGGTGTGTATACTGCCTCCTTCCTATCCTCTCTTTGTAAAATATAACTACAAACATTTAGGGGTTCTTTTGGGGTAATAATGTTCAACTACTTAGTTCCACTGCTAAATGGTCTACAATCCCTGTATACACCTTCCAGCCAGCACTGTTTACATAAGGGAACAAGGAAAACACAAAAGAGGAGGAAAATGTATTGGGTTGGAGAATGAAAGACAACATTTAACTAAATGTAGAATCTTGTCACACACCTTTTTTCCCTTGCCTTTTTCCTAAATTCATTGCAGTTACACCACTTCTTTATGATGGAAACTTGGGACTGTCCATCACGATTATTTATTTTAAAAGCTGCTGAAAAGTGTAAGCCACCGCCTGGTGTTGCCTTTCAAAAGGGGGAAAGAACTCGAATTCGATGTAAATATGGAAAGAGCAGTATTGTTTCCACTTGGGTGAAAGCAGATACCCCAATCTAGGCAAAATTGATTCAGATGCTTGTTTGGAAAAAGCAGCTCTCAGCATGCAGGAAGTAGAGCCAATAGGAATGAACACTTACCCATGTAAAAGGAAGCTTTAATTAATATATATTTCTATCTCTAATATACACATATTGGGGCTAGATCACTATCTTTACAATAAAATGTGTGCAAATGCTCTCTGCAGAGATGAGTCCCCACCTCAGTCGGTATAGAAAAGCATGATAAAGGTTGGAAAAAATGGATAAAAATGTTGAAAGAACCTCCAGTTCCTTATTAGGCGAAGATACAATATTTATTCCTTGTCTCCTGGGATAAATCTCTTCTGCCTATTGTCCTCCCAGTTCTCAGTGCTGATGCTTAATTTTCAAAACTTCTATATTACCAAGGGACCTACGACATCAGCCAAAGAAATACTCAGCAAGTACAAAATCTGTTCCAGGGAGCTGCTTTTGTGCAGAGGGAAAATTTTGTTCCTACAGGTTTTTAAGTGGGTACGAGGCAAGGAGCTATCTGATCCGGGCAAAACCATTACAATTTAGATCTCTATCTATAGAACATTTTTTTTCCTTTAAAAAAATTGGACAATACAAGAAGTTTGGATTTTTTTTTTTTCCTGATTCTTTTTTTGGAGGGGGAAATTGCATCGTAAGCTTTTGGAGAAACCCAACATGTCAACTACCTTTCCGGGACTAGTCCACGATGCTGAGGTATTATTACTTTTTTTTTTTTTTTTTGAGCGCGCGTGTGTGTGGCGGCAGCGGCGGTGGCGGTGGCGGTGGCTTCTTCCCCTGTCTCTAATCTATATTGGACCGTTACATTTAATTATAATCTGGCTTTCAGGGGAAGTTAAGGAAGGGAAGGGGAGAAAGTTCGTTATGACATCTGTCGCCAGGAAGGGCAACTCTGCCACGTTAGGAAACACTTGCCATAATGAGGGAGAAAACATAATCCTAATAATAAGGGGGGGTAGCTGAAAAGAAAGAGGTAGAGACAGAAAAGGGATTCTCAGAAAGGCAAAGAAAGAGGACTGATGGGGGGCGGTAGGTGGACATGTAGGGGGGCAACGCACCCCTTTTGGAACCGGCTTATTCAAGGAAAGGGAAGCAGAGAAGGTGGGTCGGATTCCCTCCCCCAAATGGCTAAGGAAGTGAGTAAGTTGAACGATTTGCACAGACTGTATTTTTTAAAAATAATATGCACAATGATTTTGAGTAGCCCTAGCCGAACATCTTGTTGAACACGGGCGCGGAATTTCGGTGTTGGGGTCTTGTTGGAGCGGCGAGGCGCGGGGTTTGCACTTTCTACTTGGTGGACGCTCTCCTGCTCCCGGCGTCCCCGGAGTCAGCTGAAAACCTGCTCCCGACGCCCAGCTCCCTGCACAAGTTAGGCAGGGGCTGTGTGTGTGTATGTGTGTGCGTGTGTGTGCGTGTGTGATGTCGCCCGCACCTATATAGGGTGGGGGATTTTTTTCCCGCTCTCTCGACTGTGAGGACGAGGCCGCCCACCCCCAGTTCGCCTGCTCGCCAAGGCTCTCAGGCAAAAGCGCTGAGCCCCGGCTGACGCGAGCCCAGCCTGCTCGCTGTCTTTGGAGAGCCAAAGAGAGCTCCAGGCTCTGAGAGAGGGGCGCCTGGGTTGCAAAATGACAAACCTCAAGTTTTTCTGCTCTCCCTTTTCCCCCTCTTCCTTCCAGATACGTCACGACGGATCAAACAGCTACCGTTTGATGCAGCTTGGCTGTCTGGAGTCCGTAGCCAATTCCACTGTCGCCTACTCCTCCTCCTCTCCTTTAACTTACTCTACCACCGGCACCGAGTTTGCGTCCCCCTACTTCTCCACTAACCACCAGTATACCCCGCTCCACCACCAGTCTTTCCATTACGAGTTTCAGCACAGCCACCCGGCGGTCACCCCCGACGCCTACTCTCTGAACTCGCTCCACCACTCTCAACAGTACTACCAGCAGATCCACCACGGGGAGCCCACCGACTTTATTAACCTGCACAATGCGCGGGCGCTCAAGTCCTCCTGCCTGGACGAGCAGAGGCGGGAGCTGGGCTGCCTCGATGCCTACCGCCGCCACGACCTGTCCCTCATGAGCCATGGCTCTCAGTATGGAATGCACCCAGATCAAAGGCTCCTGCCAGGGCCCAGCCTGGGGCTGGCCGCCGCGGGAGCAGACGACTTGCAGGTAAATAAGCATGCCGCGAATTTGTCTGCGCCCTCCCCTCTTCGCCCTCCCCCTCCCGCTCCTTTAATACTCCGACTAGAAGTCGTTTCTCTCTCTCTCTCTCTCTCTCTCTCTCTCTCTCTCTCTCTCACACACACACACACACACACGGAAAGTTATCAAAACAATTAGAGGAGGAGTGTGTCCATTCTGTCCCTCTCATTGGATCCAGGCATTTCACCTAAACGCGCCTTAATCTGGCTGGCTTCGGTCCCTACCTTCCGCCAGCAATCACAGAAGTCTTTTGTGAGTCCTCATTCCTGACCCTGAGTGGTTGGGTGGGGGATGTCCGGGAGGCTGGGTTTGGGTGAACCTGACTCAGAATAAGACAAGAGAAGCTGATGACCAATCACACCCTCATTTTCCATACTTTACAGGCTCGGGTCTACCTCGTCCTTCCAGGTGTTCGTTCCCAACTGCTCTCCTGGTGATCTTACTATGAATGGGGGAAGGGAACTCGTTTGTTCTCAAGAAATTGTTGAAACACTGAGGTTGAGTAAAAGTTTCACCAAACACTAGATTGCTTTATAAAGTAAGGAACCGCAAATGAAAGCCTCGAAAATCAACCCCAATGAAAGAATATGCACAATGCACTTTCCTAGCTTGTAGCATTGAGTCTATTTCTCTGTGCGTATCCAAATCCACAACTCTTTGGATAACTCACATCTTTATTTTTTCCTCTTCAGCCCATTACATTTTACTCAAGATGAACGCTTTTTTTTTTAATGAGGGAAAAGAGAAAGTGAATCATAAAAGGAAAAGAAAGGGGAATGAAGGAAGAAAAGATAGGAAAGGAAGATGGGAAGTAGAAAAGAAGGAAGGGAGAAACGGATAAACAAAAACCCTGGAAGGAATTCAGTCGCTGTGAAGACCATAACTCAATCACATGATCTCTCTCCTGCTTTCTTTTTTCAAACTCATTTTTGTACATTCTTTGCCAACAACAGAATTTCTAATTATGCAGTCATATCATCTTAAGCACATTTCAAACAACTAAGCCCACAAATATCTAGAATACAAATCCAGAAAATCCAAATTTGCAGCTTTTAGCGGCAAGTGCAGCTCTACCCATGAATCTCCACTTTTTCAGTGTGCATGGAGCTGGCCAACTTCTCCACACTCTACAGAACAAATGAGGAGATATTGCAAAAGCATAATTTGGAGACCTAAGAGATCCCTTGTTGCGCACAGAAAATCTTTGTCCCTCATAGACTTCTGAGCAAGGGATTATTTTTAAATTAAAGTGAAAGCCCTTACAGTTCCAACAAAGGGTCATAGCGGCAAGATCTACATGCAGAAAAAAAGATCTGCCTCCGTAAACCTTGACTTTCTACACTTATATTAAAAAAATAATTTTATACACTCAGGGCATTTTTACATTTTACACAAGGATCCCCTTATGTCTCAAGAAGAAAAAAAATCTGCCATTCAATGCTTAGCTCAACTAAAACCTATTTACTTCTTTTAATAGCCACGTCTGTTGCTGATTTTTTTGTATCTGTACAAATTTTTTTTCTTTGCAAGGCACAAAGCAGGGCATTTTTCAAAAGAAGGGATTAGAACATTTGCAAGCACCAGACAAAGAGAGAATCCTGTGCAAAAGGACACCGTAGTTTATCCAATTTTCGACTTAGTGCCATTCAACTGGTCATTTATGCAATGTCATCCAACCAAACAACATGTTTTACTTACGATAGGGAAAAGTTTGTTAAGTGATTCATTTCCTCCAAAATAATAAATATCTTAACAGAGTGGGAGGGAAAGTGATTCACTCCCTTGGAGAACTTCAAGGTCCTTTACCTCCACATTTTGGAGATTTTGAAACCTTATCTTCAGCCTCTTTCTTATGTACTTATTCTCTCTTTTCTTTTTTTATTACTCATACTAAAATGATGATATTACTCATGCTAAAGAGGGAAACACTCCAAGACAGTAGATGAAATGGGGTATGGTGTATGATAGAAGTATATATACTTACATAGGAAGATATGTATTTCTATGTCTCTCTCTCTGTATATATTTTATAATACATATATATGTGAATTCTTTGAAGCAAATTTGTAAATCTGGCAAGTTATTTTTTTCCACTTTTCCCAAACCAAGTTGGCAGAATGAAAAAGAGTCATAGCTACATTTAAAACAAGAAATGAGGAGGGAGGGTGTGGGAGAAACCCCGTCTCTCTCCTTTTACTTCTTCCTTTTAAAAACATTCATCAGCATATGCCTCATTTCAAATGCAACAAATGTAAATATACTTTTCCCTGCACAGAATTTTAAGTGAAAGTCCAATGGTTTGGAGGGCAGTCTAAGTCTGCCTAACAGATGCAAACAGTCTTGTGGCTTCAGTTCCATCTTTGAGTCCCCTAAAAAGATTTGCTATGGCCAACAAAGAAAACTGTCACACCTTTTCCCATCACCGCTTTAATTTATGCTCAGTCTCCAAGTTTTTTTTTTTCATATTGATTTGATAATCACTTTAAGGCAGAACATTTAAAATAAGAAAGAGCTCGTGAGTGGGTTGAAAGGGGGGGTCTTACAGGCCTGCCTCAATATGGTGAAAATGGAAAGGCAAAAGGGAGCCAGGGCTGTAAAGGTTGTTTTGTAAAGTGGGTTTTTATTATGCACCGACTCTCTCCGCATTTACTTAACTCTTCACGGGCTGTTGGGTAGGTTAACACCCTTCAAGGCCTCTTTCATGTCCAATACCTCGTTTGTTTGTAAAGGAAAATGAGCCTTTAACACATTTTGAGTCAGCAGAAAGAGAGAGAGAGAGAGATACAATACATTTATTTTTTTATAACCAAAAATCAGCAAATCTTTTCCACCTTTCCAGCTCAAGTGTTTCTTCAATGCACTAGGAGCTTGAACATCTACAGTAAGTGAACCGGAAGATATTTCTTCCATAAGGCCCATTTTGGGTAGTATTATAGGATATTCCTACATTTGGGGTAAAACAGAACCCTGACATACGTATCTTAAATCCTGCATGTGAAATAGCTCCTCTGTGCCCTCAAGAAACCAACACCCCCATACCTGAAACTCTAGGTAAAATTTTTCCCCTCCTAAAATGCTGAATACACTCTCTGTATTTATGCTATTGCCTTGATGAGGACTCAAAGGACTTCTCATTCTCTGATGCCAACATGAAAGACTCTTAGGCACTTTGAAGTATAATATTGTATGGTGATATAAAATGCATACCTTAAAATTTATACAACTTTTAAATTGTGGTTTTTCTTGCAATTTTTTTTCTTAAATTGTGTTTTCTGGCTAGCTTGTTCCAGTTCAATGTTTGCTCTCACAAGTCTGTTGCGATGGGGTTCAGGAACTGAACCATCGAACTAGACTACCCACATGGTCATACCTAACATGTCTCAGTGATTTGATTTAATTTTATTTTCTTTTATTAAGGGCTCTGTGGAAGCCCAGTGTGGGCTCGTTCTTAATGGCCAAGGTGGAGTGATAAGAAGAGGTAAGAACATTTTGACTCTAAACATTCTCCTCTTATCTGTTACTTCGTTTTGAAGGTCTGGTATGGTTGTAAGCATCAAGTTTCTTGCCTGCTGATTAAGAAAAAAAATACTCTTAGACATTTTATTCAAGTTCCATACAGGCATATCCACATTTAAAATCTTTCTTTCTTGAGGCTTGAAAACAGGGTAAACCCCCAAAACAAGTTGTACTAGGCAAGGTCTGCTGTTCTTCACAGAACAGGAACAGAATCAAAGTTAGAAGCAAAAAAAAAAAAAAAAAACTTTTCACACCCCCTTCCCCCATCTTCAATACCACATCCTGGAGCAGAATTTCTGGTCTCTTTTAGTCCTAATGTGCCAGCCACAGCCTGAGTTTTCAAGGTGATGGTGTTAGCTTGAGGCTTTGAGGGATTCTGTGAAAGGCTAGATCATTGAGGCTTTAGAGGAGGCTAATGAAACACCAATATTGTAGCTGCCTTATTTTCTAAATGTCCAGAACATTTCTTTCTTTAAGAGAGGGTGGGAGGAGGAGGTAGTGTTAACTGTACCGGATAAAGCTTTCTTGTCCCCATCTGTTGAGGAAAACATCTGAATCCAGAGTTACCCATGGAATTGGAAGGTGGGGGGAAGGCGAGAGGAGAGGAGAGAGCTGTTGCTTTCAGCTCAAGCACTGAAGGAGGCTGCATCTCAGATGTTCCATTTTGACAAAAGGTTTTGAACTATGACATTCACAGGGCCTCAAGGCAGTGCAGATTTTGCTGGCTTCCATGCTTAACTGTACCCAGAGCCTCTGAAGTTTATTTTTCTAGCATGCTGAGTAACCCAAGGAGCACACAAGGCAAGAGAGACCAGCTGTTATCCCAACTTCATACGAATTAATAAGATGTGGCCTATTCAGCAAGACTAATTCCTGCTCCAGGGCCACAGTTGTCTTTAGTAACCAAACCACTAAGACTGAGTCACTTCTGATGGTACCAAGTAAATGTGCTCTCCATTCCTTTAAAAGCTTTTTGAATAATTTGATTTTTCGGAAGAGAGACGTGTACTGGCAGGAAGAATTGGATTCTTTTGTTTCAACTGTATATCCCACACACCAATATTCAACATGAACATTTACATTCAGAAGGAAAGAAAACAAAGCTTTTCTTTTCAAACTTAGCTGTGGCTTCAATGCATTACAGTTGGAGTTTTAGTTAGATTTAAAAGAGCTATTCACCACTTGTTTTGACTTTTAGAGATTTAAAAACTGGTTTTTTTTTTAATGCTGTTATTGCTTCTCACATCTATTTTTAAAGAGCAATATTAAGTTGGCCAGTCAGGCAAGTACTCAGCCATATTGCAATGACATGAAATAGGCCCAAGAGTGGTGAATATGAAAATTAAATGTACACGCTGCTGCTGGACAGGTAAAAATTACACAGTGAAAAGAGGGACCTGTGAGACAGATGATTGGGATCATTTGGAGCGGGTAAAACTAAAGGTGAGGCCCAGCGCTCAGGGCGCACGGAGAAGTTGGTGGTGCTGAAGGACAGCGCCACTAATTAGGGCCGGGAGCCGACTCCTCCGAGAGCTGAACTCTAGCTACCATACTTTTCCCAGCAGTTCCTTACTAAGATTGCTTTCTCGAATGCTTGAAAATTACATCCAATTGCACAATAGATGATAGAGGTTGGAGATTATTCAAGGATGAGGGAGGGAGGCCGAGAGGACAAACGATTGTGGAATCAGTTGAATTGCCAGAGAAAAATTTAAGTGACAGCCCCGCACCCCTTACCATCCTTCCAAGAAATGCAAAAGGTTTTAGTCATCTGCAAGACGTGAAACGTGCGTGGTCTTCCCTCATCAGAGCCACAAAAATTGTGTTCCTTAGGTGATGTTCTATTTTCCTGTAGAATTCAATACCTTTTTTTCCTTAAGAATCGTCTCTTAATCTGCTCTTTTAAACCAAACATTGATTTTTGTAGAACAGCATAACTCCAAAGAAGATGTAACTTGTCTGTATTGTTAAATTAAAGCTTAATAGCCCACTTTGAAGTAAATCAAATTTTAGCTCCTAAGTTTATTCCAGTTTCACATAACTTAGAGAAAGGTCAATTATCCTGTTTAAACTGTGTAGAATGTGTGTATACTCTGAAACTATGGATATTCATGACAATTTAGAAGTGGATATCAAGGAAGGAATATATATATTCAGAGCCTGCCCTGCCCCCTATTTCAGCACTCCCTGTTTTAAAAGAAATATTTTGGAAGCTCTTTCTCTCTGTGGTCACGTTGTGCACAGGACTCCAAATATCAATAGCTAAGGTCACTTTTGTTCATCAAAATCAAGAGGACATTAATTTCAGTGCTGATTTTCTGCAGTCCCTCGTCTAACCCATTATTGTCTTATAGCTTAGATGAATATGTGTTTCTTTTCCAGTCCATACTTTACAGATACTTGTCCACATAAAACAGGATTTCTTGAAAAGCACAACTTTTTCCCATTTGCTTTTTCTTGCTAAATTCTTGAATAAATTTACCTTTCTAGTGATATCCAGAATTTGTGTTGCAAGAAAAATAGATTTCACTTCCGAAGATCACCCCCCCAAGATATTTTTTCTTGAAGAAAGATAATGCCTATGTAATTTACATGAGTTCATCGAGAAGAAACTATCCTTGTTGGCAATAAGGTGGAGGGGTTAGGGAGTATTGTTAATCTTAAATTTGGTCACTTGTAAAGAACAAAATGCCATTTCTCTGATTCATTTTGTTAAATAGAAAATATTGTGGATTTTTTAGTTTTGGGGGGGTGTGCCCGCGCTCGCGCTTGCCTGTAATGACAGCCTGATACCACATCCCCCCCAAAAACATGGGGTGGAAGAGGAGGCATCCGCGAGGTAATTACCACCTAGATAAAATATTTGCCACCGCCTCCGAGGCTCAGCTCCCTGCGCGCTCACTCTCGGTTAATGGTGTGCGCGATTTTGCCCGCAGCTCCTCCACTCCAACCATCAGAACCAATAATCTTTACTTTACCCTGTGCTGGCGTATCGATAGCTTCTTTCGCCTCGGGCGTTGGCTTTGATATGTTAATATTTCTGAGTAGCAAATTCTGCAGAGATCATATTAATGTTGTACGTACAGAGTGGAGCTTTGCCTTCGTTGAATATTCAGATACTGAGTTTCAAAAGGCATCTATCTCTTGAAGAAATGAGGCTTCTATTTACAGTAGTAGTCTATGTTTTTAATCATTAAAAAAAGAAAGAAAAAGAAAAAGAGAGGAAGGAAGGTGGGAAGGAAGACCAACTCTTTTCCCTGTAAATCTTCTGAGACTTCCTCACCGCCCCCACCCTCTTTGTCAGCCGCTGGTCCCTTTCATTTCTAGTTCTGAGTATTTAATAATAAGTGAACAATGTTGATGATGACGACCACGATGATGATGAAGATAATAATGAATGGATCCAGACTGGAATGGAATCGCAGGGTAGGGGTTCAATGGATAGGGGACTGTGGCCTTCAGATGAGGATAGAGGTGAGATGAGAAAATTCAGCCTTTCTATATGTGGGTGGAAAGTGACATTTTGGCCCTGATCTCTTTTGTGAAATCGGGATGGCAAACTAAAAAAAAGGGGGGGGGGGATGAAAAAAGTGAAGAGGGGAAGCGCCCTTGTTTCGCTTTGTGATCATTCTGCCTTGCAGCCCCAGGCTAATTTCAGAAGCTTAAATACCGCTGTAGCCTCTGGGCCACGCGGAGAGGGAGAGGACCCGGCCACTGGCGGGCAGGAACGCTTTCCCTATTGCCCTTGGCTACACAAAATACAAACTACTTTGAATCAAAACATTTTTGGGGAATTAATATGATTTGAACTCTGCACGTTTTAAGAGAGCTGGAGTTTGTCAGATCGCTTAAAGGTGACTGGCACGCCAAGGCGGAGGCATTTACGCTGAGGTACAAACATTGTCAGATTTGATTTAATTTTTAAAATAATGTTTCCTTGAAATGCTGCTTTAGCTTCAATCACCCTGTCTGCCAATAATAGGGTGGATGAAGCTGAATGCATGGCGTTTTTGCGGCCCTCATGGCAGTTCACTCGCTCCTTGGGCAGAAGGATGCTCCTCGCCTGGCTACTTTGGGTTTCCAGGGGGGCTGGAACCTTGGAATCCTGGAGAGAATGAATGGCTATTTCAGCAGCTTCTGGAAAGGGGTAAAATCGAAAGATGGGAAGCCTTGTTCCTCTTCTTTGTCAGCATCCGGTGAAGTAAAGAGTAGCTACCCTGAGGAGCTTCACTGGAACTCGACAAATTTCATCCCTTGGTTCATGCTTTGCGGGTGAAAACGAGCCAGAAATACTTTGAGCCTTACCTGCCCCCTTATTTTACCAAAACATGTTACAGAATTAAATTTCAATCTCTTTTGTATGAATTCTAAAACTTGTGTATCAAAAGATCCAGAGGTCTGATTTGTTGGACTTTGGGGGGGCGGGGATTACTTTCCCGTGGCTTACTATGCTCTCTTCACTTTCTATACTGCTTGAAAATTCACCAAAATCCAAAGCACTCTGTGCACTGGGGAATGAAGATTAATCCTCCACACACACACCATTACACACACCACCACTATTAAACCAGCCCTGGTTCCAGGGCAAACCTCCCTTTCTTTTGTTCTGCGGGGAATCTGCACCAGGAGGAATTTATTCAGCCACGATAATCCCGTTATACCTGTAATCCGAGTGTGCCTCTTCCGAACAGCACAATCCGCTACTGATACACCATCAAAGAACAACTAGGTGGTAATTAAATGCCCACCCCTTTGTGATTTGATTACAATTAATATCTGCTGCCTTGGGGAGAGGAAATCACAAGAGGGAGGAAGGTTGAGAAGGGAGAAAGGCTAGAAGAGAAGCAAACAAACGATCCTACCCCACCCAGCTCAAATGCGCACTTCGCAAAAAAGCAACAGCATGAACAAACAAGGACAGGAAACTCTTGTAATCGCTTACACATTTTTAATGTGTCAGGGAAAAAAAAAAAACACGAGCGATCACTGGAGATGAAGAAGGGGAGAAAAAAATCCCTGCCGTTTGTATTTCTTTCATTTGAATTGTAAACATCTGTTTGGCTGTAAGGCGAACAGAACATTTATTTTGCTCCCAAGATTTGGTCTAATTATATCAACACCAACGCGGCGAGGAGCGGGGCGGTGCAGCGACTTTGGAGACGCTGTGCGCTTGGGCCCTGCTCCCGGAAGCCCAACAGGAAGTATTGATCGCACCTGGAGAGCGCTGGGGGCCTCTGAACACGGCTGGGTGTGTTCTTAGAGCGGGAGGCTGGGTGGGGGGCGGCGGAAAGCGCTGAGACCAGCTTCTGACTCAGGAGCTGCTTTAGGCGCGCCCAGGGAACCACAGCTCCTTGGAGACAGCCGCCGCTCTTTCCTATGCCCTAATTGCTGGGGATGAGAAGAGAAAAAGAGGGCCCAGGCATCGGAGCTTAGCTTTCCTATTCAGTTGCGGTGCAAATGGTGGGTGGGTTTTTATGTAGCGTCACAGCTACCGTCCTGCGACGAATTAAATTACTCAGCACAATGGCGGTTTTGTGCGGCCTTTGCTCAGGTAGCTGAGCACGCGTGCGCATGTTCAATTCCTGTTGTACCTCCTCACCAGCTGGAGAAGGAGAAGTAGAACAGGAGTGAACATCTTCATTTTTCTGATTGGGACTCAGAAAACTACTCACTAAGATCACTTGGATCACCTCTTGACTAAGTTCATACTTGCAACCCAGTACTTTTCCCACGATCCCGTACTGTACCAGCAGACAAAGAGACAGATAACCACAATTTTGCCAAGAAGTCTGTAGCCCCAACCTTCAGATTGTGCGGGATCTAACAAGGTATGACAGCTGGAGGACCTGCATCTATGTGTATTCTGTGCCTGATTTTTGTCATATCCATAGTCTTTAGCTAGCGTCTTTCTTTGGCTTCAGTTATTTCTTTTTTCAAAAAAATCATGAACTAGACAAGTGACCTTGAGTACATAATTCTTGATTTATTGCACTGTTGCCATAGCCACTGCTTAGAGTTTGTAACATCACTGGAAATAAAAAGTCTTGTTTCCAAATTTGAAAATAGTGACCTTCATGGCAATATTGCTTCTGTGCACTATTAATGGAAAAGAGATTAACTCTGGAAAAGTTTTGCATGAACACTCTGGCTCAAAAGACATCCCTAACTAGGGTGCTGAATCAAAAATGATCACACAACTCAATAGAGCTGACCTGCAACACAGGCACCATGAAGAACTCAGCCAGTTACCCTTCTTAACATCTTGGTGAGGTCCATTCTTTCATGACTTTCCTTCTCTGGGGTCTCATCATGCCATCTGTAGCCTGGGTCCCCAGAGAGAAAAACTAACTCCTCACTACCATCACTCCAAAAAGCAAAACTCTGGTTATGTTGACTTTTTTTCTATATTCATAAAAAGTAAAACATTGAAAAGAAAGATATCAGGTTCCCCAAGTTGCTGTAAACTCTACAAGTTGCCAAATCTTTAGCCAGAACAAGAGAGTTCCCCAAGGCTGCAGCAATGCCAAGTATCAAAGCAACAGAAATTCCCTTTAAAGATGCTGTGACATAAAAAATAAAAGACTCTAGAGTTGATGGCTAATCCTGAATACAAAATAAATCCTTCAGGCAATTTGTGTGTGCATAAAGCATACTCTTAATATGCAGCCTGTGTAACTTACCTAATATATGCCTATTTGAGCATAAGCTAGAAACCCAAACTGGATGTGGGAAAGTCTCAGAGCCTAGGGAGTTGGCACATGGCTAGGTAGCAGACTCAGTGGCATCCGTAGAAGTAGCTAGCTTTCAGCACACTTCGTCAAAAAAGAGTAGTTTTCTAATGGAGGAGAATTTGGTTCAAATTCTTTTACAAAATAATGACCATCTGCATTTCCCTAAATATGGTTTCTAAAACACTGAAGACTAGAGAAGAAAAAGGTTTAAAAAGAGAAGAAAAGTCTAAAATTGTGTCCTTACCCTTCCTTACCAGCTAGCTAAACCATACATGCATATGCTCAAATGCTTTCTTCTCTCCGCTCATAATAAACTTGAGACTGATTAGGTGAGATTCCTTTTTCCCTCAGTTATACACTGACTATTATTCCAAAGAGGAATGCTAATGTAAGAATATAAATTTTATTTATTATTCATGTGACTGTGGGCAGAGACCCCTTTTCTGAAGAGGCCTATGCAAATTTTGGATGTAGACATTGATTTCTGTCTTGGGGGGGGTTATTATTTTTCTTCCAACTGACCTAAATTCTAAAGTACTCAGTGTCATGATTCTCAAAGTATGACTCAAATTTATTGATACTCATTTTGCTTTCCTGTTCAACTTTTGAGAATTCACTTTAGTTTATATTTTAAATCATTTTGTATCTGTATTACAAAGGTAAGCATTAATAAAAACGACTGCTAGCCTCAGGTACAAGAATCTAGATATTTGTTTTTACTATTATTATTGTTATTTACTAGTTAAAATCCTCTCTGGGAATGCAAAGTGGAGAAGTTTGTTTCTATCTCCTAAAGGTGATTACACAGTTTTCTGTGCTGTGGCTGCAAGTCTGACTCCAAGAAAAGAATCTGAGTTTGCAACTGAAGTTTTGACTCCTCAGATTTCAAACTAAGGACGGATGTCCAAGAACTGGTGTGGGGAATGTGGTTAAGTATACAGGACCCAACTTGCAGCCTGGAGAGTCTTCCCTGACATTCTGATTATCTTCCCCCTTGTTTGCGGGGGTGGGAGTCATTCAGGGGTACTGACAGCCTTAGCATACTTGGGGAGAAAGACTTTGGTCTGTAGTACTTTTCAAGGAAACTTGGATGACAGTTAAACAGCCAGGAATAATTCCAAAAATTACAGGGGCATAAATAGTTTAAAAGTGGGAAAATATTAACTAGTCATTTCCTCCCCTGTCAAGGATCCTTTTAGTCTTTTGGAATGTCCTACAGGTTTTTCAGGCACCATGCCAGGGAACACACCTGAATCTGACTGCCAGAGACTCCCCTGTTGTAATATTCCTCTGTGCTGCTTAGTAATAGATGGCAGAAACTACCTGGGAGAAAGTAGAGAGTTCTAGTCGGGTACTCCCTCAAACTTTAATGAGTATATGTACCACCAGGGGGTCTTGAAAAATGCCGATTTTGACAAAAAGTCTGGGTTTGGGTCTTTGCTTCCACACTTCTGATTCTTTCCTAAGATGCCAATGCTGCCTTTTTTCTTGGGGGGTGGTGTTCTGAGGATCGAATCCCAGAGTGCTCTATCACTGAGTTACATTTCCAGCCTTTATTTATCTATTATTATTATTTTTTAAATTTTGAGAAAGGGTCTCACTAAGTTATCCAGGCTGGTCCCAAACTTGCCCTCTTCCTGCATCAGCCTCCCAAGCTGCTATGATCTCAGGTATGTGCCACCATGCCTAGCTCTAACAGTGTCATTTGAGGACCATACTTTTAGTGAAAAGATTTTGGACCACCATTTTATGCCATTTTTCTTCCTTTTTTCCCCTCTCATAGAACTTGATCCTTTTGTGGAAATGAGTCTTAAAATTGCTCATAACTGAGGCTGGAGCAGTGGCTCAGCAGTTTCCGGCTTCCCTGGCATGTGCAAGGACCTAGGTTTGAACCCCAGCACCACATACACAACGAAGTGTTGTTGTTTTTTTTTAAAGAGAGACAGACAGTGAGAGAGAGAGAGAGAGAGAGAGCAAGCAAGAAACAATTTTTTATTTAGTTTTTCATGTGGCTTTCATTGCTCCAAGACTTCTTTGTGTATGTGGTGCTGGGGTTTGAACTTGTGGACTTGTGTATGCCAGGCAAGCACCACATACTCAACAAAGTGTTGGAGCAGCAAAAATCCAGTTGAAAAATAAAATAAATTGATCCTCTCTCCCTCTCTCCCTTTCTCTCTCATTATTCCTCTCTCTAAAATAAAAACAAAAGATTGCCCATAACTAATGAAAGCAAAAAGCATGCTTGGAAAAGCAAAACCAATTTTGAATTTGAATTTGCCACTTAACCTTAAAAACTACCCTCACATGGTTCAAAGCATGACAAGGTAGCCTTGCAACCCAAGAACATAAAGCCATCATCATAGCAAGGGGGCCATAGGCTCAGGATTATTGCAGTGAGTAAGGAATTAGCCCTTGGGTCCTCAGTCTCTTCAGTGGGTAGGAGATGCCTGAGATTGGGGAATACACTGTGTTGTTCCTGAAGGAAAGTGAAGCTGAAGAGTCTTTCGGTACCTTGGAGATAGATTTCTATCTTTGGTTACTGGAACTCCAGCATATCAAAATTACTTAGATGAGTTTAAATTAATAATTACCTTTGCTTTTCACTCTAATAGTAATAATAACAATAACTACTGCAATAACATAATATTTATTTAATTAATATTTATTAAGTCATTATATTCTAGATCATGTTCCGTTTGCCTGTATGTGCCAATACTGCAAGTTGACATATGGTGAAGGGGTTTGACCTATCATTGCCTGTATGGGTTAGAAATTTCTGGCAACAGGCAGATTATTTTTAGTGATTATTTTTAGTATTGAGTGACTCTGTTTCCTTTAATTATGGGATGAAGGAAAGGGGATGGAAATTCTCCAACATTTTGGGAAAGATAATAAATCATGCATAAAAGTTTCTATCCACAGTTTTTGTGTGTATATATACACATGTAATCATGGATAAATAACATCTACCTTTTGGGTTTATTATTGGACTTTGTGTTAATTAGTTGTGGGGTTAATTAACTGAAGTGTTTCTTGATGTGACTGATGAGCCATCCTATATTCCATAAGATGCCAATTTTCTCTAAAATTACAATTGTATAAATACAACTATTTAATGTGTGATATTGGAAAGACCAAACTCTATTTATTATTTGAAAAGACATGTTCAGGGTAGCTCTCTGAGACAATGTGGATGATGTGTAAGTACAGTTGCTGCCACTTACTCCCAAATCTCAAGTGCTACCTTGATGCTAACAGTCTCTTGTATGGTTTTCTTCCCCTCTTTCACTAACATGTTTTGTGCTCTTTCCTTCCAAGGTGGCACCTGTGTGGTCAACCCCACAGACTTGTTTTGCTCTGTTCCTGGTCGTTTGTCCCTTCTCAGTTCTACTTCCAAATACAAGGTGACCATTGCTGAGGTAAAGAGGCGGCTTTCACCACCTGAATGCCTCAATGCTTCCCTCTTGGGAGGCATTTTGAGAAGGTAAGAGCGGTATGTTCTGGCAGTGCATGTCTGCAAATTACGGATACTACACCTTCAACCCTCGATCTTTATGTCTTCCATCTGATGTATTCTCCACATCATCAAATCTCATAATTTTCTCCAAAATGTGAATTTTCAAAACTTACTTTTTTTATTTATCTTTGGACAGAGCAAAGTCTAAGAATGGAGGCCGCTGCCTGAGAGAGAAACTTGATAGACTTGGCTTAAACTTGCCAGCAGGAAGGCGGAAAGCAGCCAATGTTACACTCCTCACTTCCTTAGTTGAAGGTATGACTTTATCTACAAATAATGATGGAAGGTTGGAAATTCTTTGATAGTCAAGTTTTTTAAATTCTTTTACTTTTTATATTATTAAGAAGGGCAGCTAACAGTTACAGATGAATTTCCTAATTAATCTTGGCAATGATAATTAAATTTGGCTTAATGTAAGACTTAAGTCATTCACAGGATGTCAATTGACTTATTATTCTTATCAGTAACTGAGAAGAAGACAATGGAAGATTTAGGTACTTCTCCAAGTGTTTCCTAAAGAACAGCAACAAAAAACTGGCTATCCCACTTCATTGTTATTTTTATTTTACGGTATATACAAATCTGGCTTAACTCATTATAATTCAGTGCAACATGATCCACAGGATAAATAATTCTTTATGAAGAGTTTGCAGAAGTCTAGGCATGATACTGAGCCTAAAAGA
>PVKS010034930.1:0-20483 GCA_004027875.1 Aplodontia rufa
TTAGAAACAATGATATTGCAGCCTTCGAAGGTAAATGGATGGCTATGGAAGAGATCATGATGAGTAAAATCAGCTTAACCCAGAGATCTAAGGGTCGATTGTCTCCACTCATCTGTGGAGGTGGGGACTAGACCCTGGACAATGAGAAAGTTGGTCTAGTAGCATGAGTTAAATCCAGATAAGATGTAATGTTTTACAACCTAATACTTTTTTTAGAGTTATAATGGGAAGGGGAAGGGAGGGAAAAGGGAGGGTAATTGGGGGGGCACTCCTGGGGTTAATTGCAATATCCAGAATATATGCATATTTTATACACATTTTATATTATTTTGTTAAAATCTTGTAAGGTTGTTCAAAATAAAAAATTAAAAAAAAAGAAGAGAAGGTGTGGCAGGAAATTAATAATTTAAAAATATACAATGTGACTCTTTTTTTTTTTAAAGAAAGAGGGGACAGTGAAAGAGAAAGAGAAAGAGAGAAGCAATTTTTATTTAGTTTTTCATGTGACTTTCATTCCTTGGACACTTTGCTGTATAAGTGGTGCTGGGGCTTGAACTGGCGTAATCACACATGCCAGGCAAGCACTGCAACTGCCGAGCCACCGATCCAGGCCCATGACTCTTCTTTTTATCCTGAAGTCTGCCTTGCTCAGTGCTGGGCACATAGTTGGAGACCAACTGGTAAGGAAATGGAACAGTAGCAGAGTGTCAAGTCCTTGGGCTCAAATTCTGGATTCACCATTAATCAACTTCAGGTTCCTACCTCATTGTGCCTCAATTTTCACATATGGTAAAATGGTGATAATAATATGTATTTTCAAAGGTCAAATTGATGCTAATCAAACGCTTAGCAGTGTCTCACACATGGTAAGTGCTGAATGAATATTAGTTTCTGTTATGATTAACCAAACAGCTTCTACCATGTGGCAGCTATGTTCCACTTGAGTAGCTCAGTTTCTTCATCTCTAAAATGGGGGAATAATTTATCTTACTTGGCTATTTATTTAGCAAGAACAAACTTTTATAATCTTTGGCCTGAGCCAGCCACTGTTTCTAAGCATTCTGCAAGTATTAATTTTCTTTTTAAAGAGAGAGGGACAGTGAGAGAGACAGAAAGAGAGAAACAACTTTATTTAGTTTTTCACATAGTCTTTGTTGCTCCAATACTTAGTTGTGTAAGTGGTGCTGGGGTTTGAACCCGGGTCCTCATGCTTGCCAGGCAAGCGCTGAAACCACTGAGCCACTGCTCCAGCCCCAAGTATTAATTTTTAAAACTCTTAGAAGCCTCATGATGTAGATACATTAGGAGCCCATTTTGTAGATGAAGAAACTAAGATACCGAGAAGTTAATTAATATTTTCAGGGTCTGAGCCCAGATTCAAATCCAGACACACAAGCTCCAGAGTCTTGGTATATAATAACTACTCCCTGCAACAAATCCAATTAAATAATATTTGTGAAGAATCTGTCAAGTTCCTGGTACATAGCTGAAGCCTAGAAGATGTCAGCTCTTCCATCTTCCCAATAAATACCTTTTGATGGCCTCATGGAATGAAAAGTGATAGAAATTTATCAACAGGCCTACAGGAATTCCTGAATCATCCTTGTTTGTGTAATTACAGCACCCCTTCTCCTCTCAGAGCACCCAGGAATATATGAACACACCTCTGTGTGATTAGGGCCATCTTGGATCATCTTTTCTATTGAAACCTTGCAGTTCCAGGGAGCAAGACATCAACATGCACTCATGCATGTGCAGAGATATCCTGTGGAGCAGCTGTCAGCAATGACAGTTGGGAGCAGAACAGCTGGAGGGCAGAACTGATGCTTCTAATGATTGAGAACAAGTAACAGAAATAAGGCAGCCGCGAGGATGGCATCCGATCGCAGTGCGCACGTCCCCGAGTTGCTCTTCTGAGTTCTGTGATGGGATGCTGAAGGATTTTAGGTGGGCAGTTCTGTGCTGTGCAGGACTGTCCTGAGCAAATCAACCTTGACTATTTCACTCATTGTAAAATTGGCAGCATTCTTGACTCCTGGATTCTGAATCCAGTGATGACTCCACCAGGCATAGCAACAAGTAAAAAAGAAAACCAAAATATGCTGCCACATTTTGCTGCCCTGGAAGAAAAGGAGGTGTTATCACCTATTGAGAACTGGGCCCTGGGGGGCTTTGGGGATTCCTTAGGTTGTATCTTATATTGTCTTGCTGCTCAAAATCTGAGATAGAGGGTGGAACTTAGCATCAGCAACATCTAGAAACTTACTACAAATGCAGAATCTCAGGTCCCACCCAGACCTATGAATCTGAATCTGTGTTTTCACAAGATCCTCAGTGATCTGGGTGTGTACTGAAGTTTGACAAGTATTTCCACGGGAGAGAGAACATGAGATTTGGAGTAAGAAGGTCCTGGGTTGGAATCTAATTGCCTCTTCCTAGCTGTGTAATCATGGGAAGTCACTTAACCTTTTGGAACCTTAGTCTCCTACTCTCTAAAAAGATCTTTACACCATCCTCGCGGACTAGGCACCTAACAGTCTCTCAACAAATGACATTTCCCTGCTCCTCTTCAATATATTCAGAAAAATCAGTTTAGCTCATTGGATATGATTAGGGAATTATTACCATGGGTTAGTGTGACAAGATAAAGAGAAATGATCTCTATCTCTATCTCCCTCCCTCCATGTTTAGAGGTACAACACATGTCAAGTTCCAGTTGGGGGATGACTGGGGCATGAAAAATACTGGAAGAGGGGTTGCTCTGAATGTGACGGGGCTGGGGAAAGCCAGTGCCCTTGACTCAAATGGTAGTTAGGAGGAAAGTATTAAATTTCCAGGATGAGATCTGGGACTGATAGCAAAGGATGAATCTGTAGTGGGACATCCTAGAAAGAAAGTTGATTAAGCAGACAGTGGGGGCACGGGAATCAAAGATGTCTAGGAATATGGAAGAGGGACCAAACTTGTCACTCCCAGATACTTTGGCCACATCCTGTGCTCCCCAAGTGCCCTGCACATTGCTTTACCTGTGTACCCATCACTCTCTACAAAATCACAAGTTGGATTGTTTCGTGATTAAATGGAAAGATTTTTTGAGGATGGGTATTCTCTGAGGGGTTATATCTTGTTTCACTGTTTCACTCTTTCTAGAATGTATAAGTGAATACCATTTGTTGAATGATGACTAGATGAAATAATGAATAAATGTTTTGTTTCCAATGCTATAATTTCCAGTTGACTTTGAGGTTCTTTGTGAGCACCTCCCTGTGGGTTTCAGCTCCCATGTGTCTCTAATCAGGTAGAATCCTGGATTTCTTACTTCCCTTTTCTTCTTGCCTCTGTGTCTCCAGCATAGAGAAGGAACCGAGAGGAAGGGATATAAAGTTGTCAGAATTTCCAGTCTACCAGTGCTCCTTTGCTCATGATTTTGACCATGGTTAGATTGAGAACTTGTTACTTTCCCAAAAACCAGATGCCTCAGTTTCTAGGCAATCAGGAGAGTAGGAAAGAATGAGTGTGCCCCCACTGTTTTCTAAACCAAAGAGCCACCGCCAGCCAGTCTCTTGAGATGGCCTAGGTAAGGTCAGGGTCCAAGACTCCAGCTCAAGGATTTACCTGAATTCTGATGGATGGTGCACTAAAACTGACCAATGGGAGAAAGACACAAAATTCAGCCTGTCCACGCTGTTTGAAAGAGAAAAGGCTAACAGCCAGGTTAAGGTGGGAACCCTTACAAGGGACATGCAAAGGCTTCAGTCTGTCCTCCCTGGAGCAGGGATGCTTGATGAGTTTGGCTGCTTTCCAGTAATAGATTTTCAGGAGGGGATGGGACAACTCCTCAAACAGGCCCTAAGCCTCGGGATCTGGGATTAATTGCCATTGGGGATTACTCATTCTATAAAAGTTAAATGTATTTCATTCCACTGCACTTCAGCTCCAGAGCTGGTTATCAGCAGCTCAGGAAAACCATCTGCAGCCCAGAGTTTCCTCATGAGAGGGAAGGATAGGGGATTTGTGGGATGTGGTGAGGGTGTGTGGAATGGCTCATGGCACTTCTAAGTTGAAAGTGAATAAATTAAAGGAAATCCTGCTCTTGCTCTATGCCACTCTTCCTAAAGTTTTCTCTCCTTCTTCCCTCCTTCCTCTCCCTCCTTTTCCTCATCTTCTTCTTCCAGTGAAGTAAAATTAAAGTCAAGTTCTGGCTTTCCAAAGAACGCATGTTTCTCCCCAGAGGCCCATGAGCTGAGACTGGGGAGCCGGGAGGGTTCTGTGGGAGTGTGAATGTGTGCAATGCCCCACAGCTCTGCATGTAGCAGGCTAAGTGCTATTCTCTATTTTCTCCCTTCCCCCTTGTTTTAAATTTTGGTGAGGGAGGGTCAGGGGGACTGGAAGCCTTGGGGTGGGGAGAGAGAAAGAACTACGGGAGGAGAGTGTATTTGGTACACATGCAATGTGAGCTGGTCTCTTTCCCTCAGCCTCTCCTTTTCCCTTTCCTTTTTTCTTTTGTTGATTTGTTGGTTTTTTAAAAAGGTTTAAATGGTAGGAGCATTAACAAGCTCAGCAGCTCCCTTTCTGTCCCCAGATTTTCCTTTAGCTGTGATGGAAGGTTTGAGTCACTCTGCCAAGGAAAGAGCTATGACCAGGTGAGATGTTAATCTAGGACAAGAGGGTCCTGCAATGGTTAATGGGAAATGAAGGGTCTAAACAGCAAATGGCCACATGACTGAGACAAAAATGAAATGCGCAGCAGCTGTGTATGTTCTCTTCCATGCTTTGATATGCACAGGTGTGTGTATAGTGTACACATATGCATATATATGGTATATATGGTCTATTTTTGTCCTTTCTCATTCCCTTATATCTGCTATAAACTAATTTATAGTAGTTAAGCCTATCATTTGATATCAAAGTAACATTAATGTGAACTAGGAAAATAATGCATATTTCCAGAGATACAGACACCCATGGGACAATAAGACTTTGCTTTCAGGGAGGGCTAACATGTTGCTGTTATTGATTTGGGAAGTTGTAATCTGGGGAAAGAGGGATGGGACTTTGATTGCTTTGAACTCAGTCTTGTTACCACTATTTTCTTAGATCTCCCTTGCAATACATATATTCTGGGAATACGCAGGCAGGTTCTTGTTTTTGTTATCCTGAGGACCCATGTAACAGTGTTGAACTGGCATGGGCTGGCGATGAGCATTTGTCTCTCACACCTCCTGACAACCCCTGGCTTACAACTGACTTGAACTTCTCAATTCTCTGCTCAGCATTGTTGCAGTGAATTCTATCCAAGTGCCTATGGTTGGTGGGAGAACAGGTCAACACTCTGGACCGTTTCACTGTAGCTACCGTGTGGATCTGATGACAGGGGAAAGGTCAGCCTGGAGACCCCTGATGTTGAGTTGGTGGTGACTGAGTGGGTGAGTGCTATAGATTATGGGTCATCCACCTGTGCTAGTCAGATTTCCAGCACTGTAATGAAATACTTGAGATAATCAACTTATAAAAGTTTTCGACAGGTTTCTGTCCACGACTGATTGACCCCGTTGCTTTGGACCTATGACAAGACAACACATCATTGTGTGAAAACACAGCAGAACAAAATCACTCACCTCATTGTCAGGAGCCAAGAGAGTGAGGAGGGGGCTGGAGTCCCACGATTCTTCTCAATATCATGTCCCTCGGTTACCTAACTATCCTAACTAGGCTTTCCCTCTGAAAGATTCTGCCACCTCCCAGAAGTACTACCCTGGTGAACAAGTCTTTAACATGTAGGCCTTTGAAAGCCATTCAAGATACAATATGATTTGTGCCACCAAACTCATTCTAAAATTTATTTCCCACTGTGAAGTATAAAGAGGGTGGAAACAATCCATCTACAGTGTTTAGAGGTGGGACCTTTAGGAAGTGATTAGGATTAAGAAAAGGTGTTAGAGTGGAGCCCCCATGTTTGAATACTGGTCACTTTTTAAGAAGAAACCAGAAGAGACTCACATATACACATATTCCCTGTCTCTGGCCATGTGAACCATGTGCCAGTTTGGAATTCTGCCAGTGAGAAATTCATCACCAGATGCAGTCCCCTGACTTTGTACCTCCAGAACTGTGATCAAAAACACACTTCCTTATTATAACTCACCCAGTCAGTGGTAGTGTGTTATTAGCAGTAGCAAATGGACTAATACAGTGATAGGAAATGCCAGGAGGTAGATAGAGGCTGCTCAGAGCCTGTCAGTTTTGGGGCCCCTGCTATCTCCAAAACATCCCAAAGTACTGCACTGAAAAGTGTAACCACACAAGTGTTCGGCCACAGATCTTCCCTGCTGCGGACACTCAGAGTGGCCAGTCTAAGAACCTTGCTTTAGGGAAGATGTTTTAGTCAGCTTTTTTTTTTTTCCATTGCTGTGATCAATATACCTGACAAGAACAAATAGAAGAGGCAAAGTTTATTTTGGGGCTCATGGTGTCAGAGTCCCATAGATGCCTGAGGTGAGGCAGAGCATCATGGTGTTAGTGTGTGGAAGAGGAAACCAGCTGGGGACAAGGCACCAGGAAGCCAATACAGACTCTTGTTAGCCATGGACAAAATATAAACACCAACAGAACTCCCACAGTGATCCTCCTCCTCCAGCCACACCCTACCTGCCTGTAGTACCACCCAGTTTATCTCTAACAGCTGATTAATGCACTGATTAGTTTAAGGCTCTCATAGCCCAATCATTTCATCCTTAAACTTTCTTGTATTATCTCACACAAGAGCTTTGTGGGGACCTTGCCTCTGTATTGGGTGTCTCAGACTATCCCATGTGGAAAGTTCTGTCTTATGGCTGTTGAGTATAGATGTTGGGGATTTCCAGCATGGAGTGAGTATTCTGTTTGGGATTCATCCAGAGCACGGACCCTGGAGACCAACTGTTGGCATTTCAATTATGCCCCCTGACCCAGTTTGTAACCTTGGGAAAATTTCTTCACCTTTTTGGCCCTTAATTCCTCATTTATGCTATGGGGATATTAATAATATGTAGCTCATGTAAGTAACTTACAGTATTTGGCTCACAGTAGATGCTATGTGAGAGCAAGCTATCATCATTACTATGCCAAAGAAGGTCAAGTTGGCTTAAGGATGTAGACTCAGGGCCGGAGCAGGAAACAATTTCAAGGGCAGCATGTGCTGCTGTGGTCATTTGATTCCTGTGAAGAGCCAGGAGACCACAAGCAGAAACTAAGAGTGGTTTTCACTGAAAGTCCATGAGACTGTGGGGCCCTGTGCTGGTGTCCTGACAGGGAGGGGGAAGGCAGTCTCTCCCTTGGCAGAGAAAACAACCCAGCAGGCAGCAGGAGTCAGCAGAAAGGTGACAGTGCCTGGCAGGGAACATGTGCTTTGGAGCTGACTGGGCTTGCTCTGAACTGCATGCCAGACACCCTGGAGACTGCCTGAAATAGCTGAGGGGGCCTTTGCAAGGGGCGGAAAGTCCCATATTAGCAGGAGGTGTGAGGGTCTTAAGATCTAGGCTATATTTATGTTAGATCCCAGTCCCTTGGGTGAAAAAAACTAAGGGCTCTGGTGACAGATAAGAGTCCCACCCTTGCCACTTATTAAACTGAAAATACTTGGAGTTATCCTTCATCATATTCATTATGGAGTACATAGGTTCAGCATGTGGATGAATGAATTTAATATCCAGGATCCTCAGTTTCCCTATCTGTAATATGGAAGGCACCTATGTTCCCTAATAAATGTTTGATTCATTTCTTTTTTAAGTGAATATTTGATATCTTGGTTAAGATAGAAACTAAAAAAAAAATTGTTGACTGAAACTAATGAATGGTGCTTTAGTGAAATAAACAGAGTTCATTCCATATTTGTCAGACTAGATCCTGTCTCTTACAAGTTTCCTTCAATATGATTGTTGATTTCAAGAGTTATTTTTGATTCACTGCTTTTTGACAAAGACGAAAATATCAGTTAGCTATTGGTGGGTGCTACTGAAATTTAGGAGACTTAGAGATTGCAGACAGATCACTAAATAATTGAAACAAGTTATGATCTGATATGGAAAAGTGGTAATGTAAGAAATATATTGAATTGGACCCAAGAATTTATAATGTGTTAACACTGTGCATTCTGATTAAGCCTTTTCCTTATGTGAACATTTAAAGTGCTTTCTGACCCATTCTCTTCAGGCAAGCTTGAAATAAATGGATCTTTAGTTGCTTTTGTGCCCATAGCTGGTCCTCAAGAAACAAGTATGTATTAGTAAATTTTCTGTTACTGTGACAAAATACCTGAGATAATCAACTTATAAGGAGGCAAGATTTATTTTGACTGTTTCAGAAGTTTCAGTGCATGATCAGTGGACCTGTTGCTTTTGAGCTTATAGATGAGGCAATGCATCATGGTAGAAGCAAGTAGCAGAGGGAGCTTGCTGGGACTATAGGTGTAGGCCACCATGCTCTGATTTGTCCTCATTCTTTGTCTTCACTCTTCCCAGTCAATCTTCCGTGCTGTGTCACTACAAGCCAGGTAATTAAGCTTACTAAACTTGGCTTTTAGTTACACCCACATAATCCAGAAAATAAAGAGAAAGAGGAAGGGCCAGAGTCCTCATGTTTCTTTCAAGGGTATGCCCCCAATGACCTAACTTCCTTCCAGCATGCCCCACCTCCTTAAAGTTCCACCATCTCCCAGTAGCAGTACAGTAAGTTGGTGACCAAACTTTTAGCATATGAATCAGTGTGGGGTCTTAATCTAATCCAAATGATAGCACTGAATAACAAATTAAAAGCAATTGAGAGTTCTTGTTTCATGCTTGGTCCTCCTTTTTCCTTTTCTGTTTGGTACTGGGGACCAAACCCAGGGGCGCTTTACCACTGAACTAAATCCTTACCCCCTTTATAGACTGTATTTTGAGACAGAGTCTCATTCAATGTCCCAGGCTGGCCTCAAACTTGCAATAGTCTTGTCTCAGTCTCCTAAATTGGTGAGATTACAGGTATAAGCCACCATGCTCTGAGTTGTCCTCATTTTTTATCTTCTCTCTTCCCAGTCAATTCTCCATGCTATGTCACTATAAGCCAGGTAATTACTAAACTTGGCTATTAGTTTATATCCATCATTTAATCAACAATTTATAATCTGCATGGTCCATTCCCATGGAGCAAAATAATGGAATTTGCTATTTCTATTTTCTTCAAAATCAGAATACTTGGTTAGCTTCTTGGGGTTGCAATTATATTTTGGATGACTGAAACCATACAATACTTAAGTTTCAGATAAGAATGAATATTCTGAATTCAATCTTTTGAAGTGAAGCAAATATCATATGTATTGCTGATGCCAATATGCCTTAATATGACTCGATTATGCATTGCCATCCAAACACTGAATCAGTGTTTATTTTTATATCTTCTTTATAAGGAACACAGACTATTCAAAAATAAAATCACTGCTTGGAAAGTTTCTTCAATTGTTTCAAGATCAGAGAGAACTTCTTGCCCTGCAGAAAATATTATTTATTGATGAGGGATCATTTTTCTTTAAGAAGTCAGAGCTACTTAATAGAAGTGGTATTAAGCACATCAACAAAAGAAGTCAAATAATAAAACCTATCAAAACTTGAATCATTACAGCCAGATGCAAGCTTTTAAACCTTTAATTGATATAATTATAATTGGTATGCAATATGTCTTACAACAAATGTAGATACAATGACATCAAATATCAAAGAAGTTGTACGTCTTTCAATCTTTCAATTATTTTGTCTAACTTATCCCAAGAAAGAAATATGGCAATGAACTCTTGGCTAGCACTGTTACCAATATCAACTAGCACTTTTAAGATCAAAGTTGAAATGATACATTCATTTGCCCTCTGCCACAAAAAACAGGTCAAAGGCAAAGAAGGTGACCCATCGTGCAAATTAGCATCTGGCCCAGTTGAAAAATTCACTTCCCAGATGCAAAGGATCGAACTGTGCTCCTTTGCAAGCAAGATGGAGGGCAAAAAGATGACATTAAACAACAGTCCACCCCACAAAGTATCCACAAGACCTCAGGATAGTGAAGCCCAGAGATCTACTGCGTTAGTGCTCAGGTATACATCCTGGATCCCGACTCAGGAGCCTGCAAGACCTAAGTCCTGGGCCATTCTTTCATTTAGAGATGGAAACCACCATTTTTGATCCCAGGCATAGTTACCCCTGTTGTCAGCTGCATCTGGGGCAGCAGAACTATAACGACTGTCTGATGTAGCTATGACATAATTGCAATTATACAGAAGAAGTAAAAACAACACAGCAGTATAACAGCAAACAAGAAACTGAGATCACTTATATATCTATGTAATACTTCAAACGTCTATAAATATTTTCTCCAGAAACTGAAAACACTGTAGACATGATTTCATTGATCCTCACAACACATCTGTGAGGTAGTATGGGGTGAGGTCAATATGAAAGTATCAGTCCCAATTCAGAAATGAAGACAGATGTGTGGGGAGGGCAGGAGATTTCATCATGGCTACAGGAAAAGAAATCCAAGCTGAATCACACTCTTTAATCATTTTCATTCCATTGAGGAGAGGCTGTTTGTCTCCTTCTTGCTCTGACATCCTCTGTAAAGCATTAGGACCAGTCCTACCCAGGGATGGGATGTGGTTGTATAGATCTACTGGAGCCATTTTCCTTGAGTGGACCTGAACAGACTCTCCCTGAGGTGAAGGATATTAGTTATTGGCATAAATTTCATGGGTGTGGGTATTTGTGTATATTTTAAATAATATTAGTACAATAACTTACTAAAACATTTTGGCCAATTCAAAGGCAGAAAAATATATATTTGGTAAAATATGGTTGTACCCTTAGGCATTTCATACTAAGAAACATAACAAGGAGTGTTCGTGTTTAAAGTGGAAGTTGTCACCTTGCTGAACACGTCTGCTTTAGGCCCAGACCCCTCTCTTTGCCAGATGCATTTGAAAATTAATCAGTTAATTGTGCAATTGCTCTTCCTGCACAATAGCAGCCTTCAGTGTGGAAAAAAACTTGCTGCATCAGTGGCTTATAATGGGCCAGGGTTCCTGGGAAGAGACTGGTGTCTCTGACCCAGAGTGTGTGACAGAAGCAGAATCCGGAAGTGCACTTCTTCAAAGGTGTCTCATGGACATTGTGTTAAAATATTTTTGGCTGAAGGAGAAAAAAAAATACATGGAATGTCTGGTTTTTATTGGCCTTTCCGTGGCCAAACTGAAATCCCTAGAGAGGGACTTGAAGTGGGGAGAGGGACAATTATTCAGGCCCACCACAGCCAGAGGGGAGGCTCTTGGTCATTCTTCGCCATTTTTCTGAGAAGGTTCATGTTTTCTGTCTTTTGGGTTTAATCTTCAGGGACATCTTATGGCCCTTAATCTTCTTTGCTGACTCGGGTTACAGAAGACCTCTGGCACCAAAGAAGTTTAGGAACAGATTTCTTCAGAAGGTAGGTTGTGGCACTGCTCCTGGTCTCTGGCACCAGAGGGGTTCAGAAAAAACACAGCCACAGTGGTTTTCCTCAACAGAGCCATAGCATCCATCAGGTTAATATGAAAGCATCAGCCTACCAACTCGCGGCAGCAAGGTCCATGTTTGAAAATCTAAACGGATGCAGTTTCAAGTTCTCTATGACATTGTGGGATGGCACATTTTGAAATGTATGTTTTCTACTACATGAAATCAAGACACCAAATGCTGATTGCTAAGATCAGGTATTAAAGGAGGACACAGGTGGAGCCCTGAAATGAAACTCTCCAGAAACACAAAGGAATAAAAAGGCATCCATGCATGCCAAGAAACAAGCTATCAGCCAAGACATAAAACACTCTGAGGATAAAAATGACACATTGCTTCATTTTGTCAAAAATAAAAAAAGTATTACTAATCTGTGAGTGTCTCATTCTGTCATAGGGGCATATCAATAAAACAGGGCTTCTCAATCGCAGCACTGCTGAGGTTTTGGGTCGGATCATTTTTCCTTGTGAGGGTTGTCCTGTTTAACAGGATGTGTAACAGTGATCCTGTCCTCTACGCACTGCTAGTACTCCCAACTCATGGCAATCAAAAAACGTCACCAGACATTTTCACATGTCCCCAGGTTGGGGAGGCAAAGTTACCTGCTGGTTGAGAATGACCAAGATAAATGGGTGCTTTCAAAGACAAACAACTGTTCCTCAAAATTTGTTGTACAGGATTTTACGATTAGATACCCAGAGGTCTGTGTTCATTTATTAAAGGAAGAATAGGCAAGGTAAGTGTACAGGAGAATAAATGAATTACTTGTGGTGTCTGTTTCCTATGGAAAGGCCTCATAATGCAACTGTGGATAGACTAGTGCCTCTTTTTAAAATTTTTTTAAAAAGTGTGAAGTTATTACCCAAAAGACAGTAAGGCAGTGAACCAGCTGCTTTATGGGCATGAAGCAAGGATTATACGGGCTCCTCCAAGCCCTTAGTGGATATGTCTGACAGTTATTGGGAGTTGATTCTCACTTGCCCCAAGGAGGTCCTCAATGATGCTGGTGCCCCCCACATGCCTCTCCTTTCTCTTCTTTAACTAAGCTCATTTCACAGCCTTCTCTTTTGGCACGCAATTCTGCCAAAAGCTTGTGAGCTGGGATCTCAGGTGCATTTCAGCCACCTGGAAGAGAACAGGTAAGGCATGCTGAGATCGAACAGCAGTCTGCTACTCTGTCTCTAGGCCCACTGACCTCCTCTGTGACACATCTCCTCTTCATCTTTCATTAATTAGGTAGCTAAGAATCAACTATCCAGCATGTAGAGCTAAGCAGGCATCCTGTCAGATACAACCAAAAAGAAAAAAAAAAAAAGAGAGAGAGAGAGAAATTAAAAAGGAATCCAAGAAACCCCTGCTTCCTCACATCAGAGTGAAATCCTCCTAGGATGTATTTCCTTTCTCCACATTGATACTTAATTTCGTATAGAGAAATTTAAGAAATAGCCAAAATAAAAAGTTCCCTTAAAAGTAACCACAACAAAATAACTCACTCCCTCTTCCTTAGTCCTTGAAGTGGGTCCTCAGTTGTGCTGAAGCCTTAACCATGGTGGTCTCAGCCAGGGCAAGGCTAGCCCATTTTGGCAGGAAACTGGCCTTCACTCACGTTTAAATCATGGTTCTTTTGTACCAAAAAGGGGAAGTTGTAGCAGCCAGAGGAGAGGGATGAAAACAAAAACAACCATACCAACAAAACAGGACTTGAGATTGTCGTTCAATGCGTGTCAGGTACTTGTTATGAATTCTACTGGATAAGCACTTATAAATAAAGAACAGTTATTCCTCATTCCAGGCCACGGTCTTCACGGTCTTTTGTTAAGAGTCGTCGTAGAGAGGGTTGTTGTAGTTTCCCCAGGACCCGTAGTCATGGTCGTCCAAAAGCCTTCCATAGGAGGAATGCCTGGTGAGGAAGAAGACAAGGGTTATGGTCACTTGGAGAAGTCACCCACCTGAGGACAGCCTAATACCTTGCTGCCTGAATCCGGGAGGCCTATAGATCAACGAGAGGAGAGACGCAGTGTTTCCACTAAGACAACCCATGGGCAATGGAGCCAGCTACTACCTAAGACAGGGCAGACCCAGTCTACTGACACCCAGTAAGTTATTACCCATCCACCTGGGAGCTTGATTAGTTCTTTCTGTTGAGATCATCTGGGTCCTGGTCTTTCTCCTCTACCTCCAATACAGGAGAAGGAGGAGGAGGCCCAATTTCCATAGCTATTTAGTAAGAAGGGATGGGGAAAGGAAGTTTGCATCCCCAGCATTCTGTTTTAGTTCCTGGAGTTAATTTTTCCTGTGATAATATCGACCGCCGTTGTTGTCACCACCCTAACCCTCCCGACATTTCTATTGTGTTTTATAATTTATAACGTGCTTCTATATTCAATTTTTACTTGACACTCAAAATAAAACCAAGAAGAAAGGAATAGTTTACACATATATCTCTGATGAGGAATATAGGGTTCAGAGATGTTAGATGATGTGCCCAAAGTCATCCAACAGAGCAAGTCAAATCCCTGCCTCCTGGATCTAAATCCATGCTCAGAGCTCAGGTCCTCAGGGTCTGATTAGCACTTTAGTTCAAAGGCCATGTTGGTTAAGCAGGCTTTGGTGGGTCGTCCTGGGAAGCTATTGTACAATTATTATTTCTAGAAGAAACTGAAGTCAGATGTCATCACTTTTCCATTTAAAACCTTTGAATGGCTCCTCATTTCACACAAAGTAGAGACCAGAGTCATTGCAATGGTTTGAAAAGCCCTAAAGGATCTGGCTTTTGCTGATTTTCTGAGAAAATTAGCTATTATTAAAGGAGTCTTTAAAACTAGCTCAACTCCTACCGCACTGGCCTCCTTTCATTACTATGCCCAGAGCAGCCTGACCTCGGGACCTTTGCACTCACTGCCCCGGCTTGTCCACTTTCTAGCATCCTACGTAATTTACTTATTTATTCTGCTATTGCCTCTCTTCCCTAACTAGACTCTGCAGACTTCTGCTATTCTTGCTCTACCTCAAGCACCTTGAAGAATATCTGGCATGCAGTCAATCATCAGTAAATGCTTGTAGAAGAAGCAGTGTTTGGAAAAAATACATCCTGAGTTCTGCCAAAAGCTAATTTGTCTACAACATGGGAGCTTCCTTGTGAAGGGTATGTCATTTTAAGACTAAAATTAATCACAGAACTGGAAGAACACCACAAAATGAGCACCTGGTGCCTCAGAGGTTCATGGTAGTAGGGGAATTATTATATCTTGCCAGTGGAAGCCATGTATCATGGGTATAGTGCAGAAAAACATGTTAGCTCTCCATGATCTTTCTCTCAGCTAGATAGGAAAGTTAAACAAAAATTAAAATACAATCTGAGAGACTCAAAAACATTTTCTGTACTTAGATCTGTTGCTAAAATAATTGCTATTGCTCTTCTGAAGCTCATTACATCTGCAAAGATGACTTTTTGCAAAAGATCAGGCCCTTGCTGTGCTCATTTCAAACTCTTTGCCTTCAAAATTCTGAATTATGTCCTGAATGATTAACCCAGCTGGCCCAATCTATATGCCTGGAAACCCGAAGATGGTGCACAATACACTGCATTCCCTAAGGGCCTGCACTCCTTTTTTGGATGTGGGAAGTAGAGGGAGCACAAATAGCAACATGGACACTCGATCTACAGGAATAGTGGAGGTAGTTTTGGTAAACAAAGATCAATGATATATCTATGGCCCAAACTCGCCCCAAGTTAAAAACTCAAATTCCATTGAGTTGAGAAATGGAAGCTGTAGAATAAACAAGTAGAATCTTGGGCACTGAACATTGGAGCACAGGCTAAATTTTCTACATGACAAACCTGGCAAACATCTAATAAACATGCTTTTTAATTGATGAGACACTCCAGATTCACCTTTGCAAGGAACTAACTTTATCACAGCACTTTTATCTCTATCACATCATTTTATTACCATAAAATGTCAGTTCAGTCAACAGATATATATCCTTCAATATGTTTTTAAATCCCTCTTTCCTCATCTATAAAATGGAGAATTAAAAGAAATTGCATTAGGGTTATTGGGAGGATTAAATGAGGTAATGCATATTAAATGGCTTGGCACACAGTAAATGCACAATAAGTGTTGGCCAATACTGCTTCTTAATTTTTATTACAGAGAAACTTACACAAGCACATGCTATATCTGCTAACAGTAAAAAAGGACTATGAATGAAGAGTGAACCTCCTTTCCACCAGGAATGCCTAAAACTATGCCCTGGGCCTAGGTGCATAGTTATAAAATCAATTTCTTACATTATTGCTATTTGAATTTTACAAATTATTATTACGTCACAGTTGGGTCAGGGGATTAAAAATCTTCTGCCCGACAGGTTTTATTTTCTAAGGTTATTTTAGGCAAGATTATTTGGTCAATACTGTACCTGAGTCAGGTGCATTATAAGAGGAATCTACTATGTAAACACAAGTAAAATAAAAAGATCAATCTTTGCTTTTCTTTTTCTTTTCCTTTCCATTCGAATGAACAGTGAGTTGCAAAAATGCTGAAAAGTAAGGAAAGAGATGCAAGAGATGTAGATAAACCCAAAGCTGGAGTGTAGTGAAACTGAAGGGCTTGTTTTAATACATCTGTGAGCCTAAACAAGAAGAGTTGGGTGTGTTGGGATTCAAGCCAGGTTTGGATAAATCCAACACTATTGTAGAAAGAGTAAGGCAAATATTTTGCACATATGTGATAAGAGGAGAATAATCAGTGAGAAAGTTAACAGAACTTCTTAAATCACGGCACATTTCGGATGAAAATGGGGAGGTCTTCAGATTGGCATTTGGTGAGCCTAAAAAGTTAAAACAGAACAACACAACAAAAGCCTGTCCTCCTCCCAATATTAGGAAAGTGGAACCCAAGGTATTTAAAATTTTGTCAATATTATTTAATGGTAGAGATGCTACTAAAACCAAGGTTTCTTGACTCAATGAGGAAACATTACTTCATCTAATTTTAATCTGAACAGCAAGCTGTATAAATGATGTCACTGTCCGGTGAAGGCAATACTGTCTACTCAATTTCTTAACAGAGACTGGCACCTACCCAACATAGCTAGGTATTCTGTTCGCTGTGTCTTGTTCCTCTTGGCTGGTAAACTTCTTGGTGGGAGACTATTTCATGCCTTCTACTAACGATCTTAACACCCAATATTTTGCTTAGATCTAGTAGCATACAAGTAGTGTATTAGGAGTTTGCTTGGTCAATATCAGCAGGGCTTCATGTGGCCTGTAGCAACCTGTTGTACAATATAACTACAGTGAAGTAAAAAAAAAATAATTTCTCTAAGGAATGGGAAAGGTCAAAGCCATCACTTTGACTTTAAAGTTAGGAAGGGGAAAGAGAATTACGGCTAAACTCCCATGTGATGCTGTGACTTGAACGTGTTTAGCACAGTGCCCACAGGCCCCATCCACGGTACTGCACGCTTCTCAGTTTGTGATTCTACTGTATTGTTGGTAGCTAGCCAAAAGCCAAACTTGAGGGTGAAATAGGAATGGTTTCTTTCACGTCCTTTCCTCCTTGCTTTTCTCTATCAGCTTCACTCTCATAAAAAACAGCACTCCCCACCCCTGCCCCTAATTGGTGACACCTTGCTGGTGACAACTGGAAAATGTGTTGACATCTGTTTGAGGCCTCCTCCTCTACTGCAAAAACGGCACCTATTTTAAGATAACTGCAAAATCACTACTTAATTGTCCTTGAAAATGAGTGAGGTGTTTCACTTGTGCTGAAACAAAATGTATCTTCTCCTCTACAAGAGCGAACCCCAGTTCTCCACCAAGTCTGCGCCTCTGGCCTCCACCACTACTCCGCCACCCCATCCTGGAAGTCCTCTTCTCTTTCGGCAGGCAAGTCTTGCCTTTCAATCATTAGTGCTATCATGGTTTCAGAGGGATGGATACAAAGGTGATTAAGACATGGTTAGTGCTGGGAAAACCCAGCTGAACTTGCAACCCATTACCCATTAGTAATTAAGCATTAGACTCTTATCATCCATTAGCAAAGCTGTTTGGTGCAGCTGTCACTGTCTCTTTTTGTTTTCATTGGTGGATCTATTTCTGATTGTCATTTCCCTGCCTGGCTCATTTCATTTAAGTGTTCATTGAAAATTTACCATCTAAGAAGGAAACCCTATTCTGGGACTTTGGAGATGGCTTAGTCAACTAAAGAGACCCAAAACCCTGTCCTCAGGGAGCTTAGATCCTAGTTGGGAGGAGACACAAAATATATGCTATAAATAATAATAATAATAATAATACTATGGTGGATGGTAATATGTGTGGTGGAAAAAAATTCCAAATGGTAAGGAGGGATTGTAATGTGAGCAGACACGGAGGGGATGAGAGATGAACCATGTGGATACATCCTACAGACAGAGGGAGCAGCGCAGCAAAGGCCTGTGGCAAGAGTAAATGAGTAGCTACTCTCAGACCATTACTTTTAAAAATTAACTCTATATTGGAATGGTATTAGATTTATAGATACGTTACAAAAATAGTAAGAAGAATCCCCATGCATCTTTCAAATTGATTCACTTAATACTAACATAAATAATTATGGTATATTTGTCAAACTAAGAAATTAACATGTGAACCAAAATACTGAAGCTAAGAAAATTGTGACCATAAGGAGTCAATTATTTGCTCCTAGTTACCATAAAGAGTTAGGGGCAGAGTATCAGAACTCAGGATCCTGTGATGCCATCTCCTTTCTACGCATTTCCAAACATTATTTTCCAAAGTCTCTTGCCATAGTTTAGGTTTTCCTTAAAGCTATCACTCTGTCTTTAAGTAATCATCTTTACTCATAAAAGGCACATCAAAATTATTTATTTCATTTGAAAAGCTTTTCTGCCAGATCCCAAACAGACACTTACCACAGAGGGGCTGAACACTGGCACATCTGCCTGTCTGTGAACAACTTCAGTGTCATGAGGTAGACAGTGAAAGTGTGTGGTTCCCGTGGCTTCCCTTCCCCAAACCTATTTCTTCATGATTTGAAATAAGTATTGCTGCTTCATCCCAAACTTCCCTACCTAGTATCAGTCTCTCATCCAATAAATGCTTAAAAGCAACAATGACATGTCAGGTGCTACCAGGGATTTGTACTGTTCTAGTGGAGGAACGCTGGCAGAGAACACACCAGTTCAAGAACAGGGAGGTGGGCAAAACGGAGGAGGCACTGCAGAAGGAGCTCAGTGTGGAGAGGTGGGGAGGAGGATCCCAGAGAGCTTTCTAGACAACTTGGAATTAGCCATAATAAAAAGGGGTGAACCAGATACCTCTTACAGACAGGAAAGCATGTCCATAGTCACAGAGCCATGAAACAACAGGGCAGTAACATCCGGGAAACTCCACGGTGAAGTGTTTGTTAGGGGTGTTAGGAAATCAGGATAAAGCAGGAGTAACAGAGTATGGTCTCTGGGCCAGCAGCATTGTCATCCCCTGTGTGCTAGTAAGAAATGCAGATGTGTGGGTCCTGCCTGGACCTACTAAATCAGAATCTATGGGGACAAGACCTAGGAAACTGTGTTTTCTCATAAGCTCTCCACTGATTCTCATGCACACGTGTTGTGCATGTGCACACATGCAAAGCTTGAGAGTCATTGAATTTGAAAATCAAACTAGATTTACAGAACTTCAAAAGTTGTCGTGAAAAAAGTCAACCTGTGGATAACACATTCTAGAAGACCTTAGCTTTTATGGCTGGCTGGGCTTTACTCTTTAAACCCAACAGCAATCAAAAGGAATCCAGTTGTATAAATGCAATCACTATAGAGAATAAAGCAGAACAGGTGACTCTGAACAAAACTTCGTAAAGGCCAGGTCCTGTTGTGTCTATAAATAAAGATCACATTTATTTTTGTGAAAGAAACAGCCGTGTTGTCTGTCTGGGTTACCAGCACATCTAATTATAGCAGGACCCACCTCTCTGGCCATGGCAGATCTGCTCTCTTACACAGGGAGAACATCTTGTGGATGAACACTTTTGAGCCAACTTAAATAAAATGGACTTACCTCATTCTTTAATCATGGCTAATTAAAGACACCCTTCTGGAAGAGACAGGCAGGCCCTTTGCTTTCTTTCAAAGTTGCAAACAAGTCCTGGAATCAACACTTCCCAGAGATAGTTTCTATTTCTGAACATATAACATGGATGCAATTTCAGAGGCATTTCAGAGCAGCACCCGTGTCAGAGTGGAACATGGAGGCCTGCCACACCAATACACAATGAGAGAACCGGCTGCTGCGTCGTCTTCCTCCTCTCCTTTTCCCTTACCTTTAAATCCCTGATACCTACTGAATGGAAATGACAAGGATGGGGCTGTGCTTCCAAACTCATGGGCTGCTGCTAGCTGCTACCATCTCCTCGAGCACCCATATGCCAAGTGGTTCTGACAGCAACAACTGTACCAGTCAGCTCAATTAGCCCTTGTGTCTCCCTCAAATCACACCAGGCATCAAGTCTGGTGTCATAGTCGAATCCTCATAACAATTCCGAGTAAGGCGTTGTTATTATTATAGTCCCATTTTACAAATGAAGAAACAGAACACAGAGTGAGGAAGACACTTGCCCCACAGTTCATGCTTTGGTCTCTCCACATCTCTATATTCATTCACCTCAAAACAACCTTGAAAGATAAAGACTGTGAGCTCTATTTTTGCAGGTTATAAAAATTGAGGATCAGGCGGATAATAATTTCCCTAAGGCTACCTACGGAGTAGTAGGAAGGTCGGGACAGCACTGAACTTGACTGCAAAGCTTTCATTCTTCCCTCCACACCACACGGCTGCGGATGAAAATGGGATTGGTAACACAGGAGAGTTCTGGTAGGTTCAGGGTTGTTCAATTTTATAAGGCACTTCCTAAAGTGGCTCACGTTACAAAA
>PVKS010034931.1:0-20488 GCA_004027875.1 Aplodontia rufa
CAAATCCTCAAATCTTTAAACATCTGATTTTTGACAAAGGGGGACAAAATATTACATGGAGAAGTGACAGCCTCTTCAACAAGTGGTGCTGGACAAACTGGTCTTCCACCTGCAGAAAGTTGAAATTAGACCCATATCTTTCTCCTTGCACAAGAATCAAATCAAAATGGATCAAGGAGCTTGGTATCAAACCAGCTACGTTGCAATTGATAGAAGAAAAAATTGGTCCAAAACTTCAACATTTAGGAGTAGGCAAAGACTTTCTCAACAGGGCTCCGAAAGTGAAGGAAATAAAGTAAAAAATCAGTGAATGGGATGCCATAAAGCTAAAAAGCTTCTGTACTGCCAAGGAAACAATCAAAAGAGTCAAGAGGTTTCCTACAGAAATGGAGAGTATCATGGACTATGATTCCTCAGACAAGGGTCTCATATCCAGAATCTATAAAATATTCAAAAATGTCAGCTACAAAAACACCAACAGCCCAATTGATAAATGGGCCAAAGAGCTAAATAGAGACTTCTCAACAGAGGACATTGATCAAGCCAATGAATACATGAGAAAGTGCTCTAAATCATTAGTAATCAGAGAAATGCAAATAAAAACCACATTAAGATATCACCTTACACCAGTCAGAATGACAAAGATGAAGAAAATAAACAACAATAGATGCTGGAGGGGCTGTGGAGAAATAGGCACACTAACACACTGTTGGTGGAGCTGCAGACTGGTACAGCCCCTCTGGAAAGCAGTATGGAGAATCCTTAAAAAATTAAGGATGATTCCACCATATGACCCTGCTATTCCACTCCTTGGTATCTTTCCAGGGGACTTAGAATCAGCACATTACAGTGACACAGCAATATCGATGTTCATAGCAGCACAATTTACTATTGCTAGGCTATGGAAACAACCCCGATGTCCCACACTGGAAGAATGGATCCAAAAACTGTGGTACGTTTATACCATGGAATATTACACAGCAATTAGAAACAATGATATTGCAGCCTTCAAAGGTAAATGGATGGCTATGGAAGAGATCATGTTGAGTAAAATCAGCTTAACCCAGAGATCAAAGGGTCGACTGTCTCCACTCATCTGTGGAGGTGGGGTCTAGACCCTGGACAATGAGAAAGTTGGTCTAGTAACATGAGTTAAATCCAGATAAGATGTAATGCTTTACAATCTAATACTTTTTTAAAGTTATAATGGGAAGGGGAAGGGAGGGATAATGGAGGGTATTTGGGGGGGCACTCCTGGGGATAATTGCAATATCCAGAATATATACACATTTTATACACATTTTATATTATTTTGTTAAAATCTTGTAAGGTTGTTCAAAAATAAAAAATTAAAAAAAATACACAGATTAGCAGATTGGATCAAAAAACAAAATCCAGGGGCTGGAGTGATGGCTCAGAGGTTGCAGTGCTTGCTTGTCATGCTCAAGGACCTGGGTTCAAATTCCAGCACCACATACACAGCTAAGTGTCAGAGCAACTAAGTAGAATTGATTCCCTTTCCCTCCCTCCTTCTCTCCCTCTTTCTCTCTCTCTCTCTCTCTATTTAATAAAATAAAAAATCCAATGATATGCTGCTTACAAGAGACCCACCTTAGAGCCAATGATATCCACAGATTGAGGGTGAAAAGATGGAAAAAATCTGCCAGGTGGATAGCCCAAGAAAGCAAGCTGGTGTTGCAATACTTATATCCAACAAGATAGATTTCAAACATAACAACACCAAACAAAACAAAACAAAAAAAGAAGAAGAAGAAAAGAATTGATGAAACAATTTGAAAAAATAAAGAAAAGAGACCCCTAGCCAATCTCACTAAAAGAAGGAAGGGATTGAAACAAATCAACAAAATCACCAATGAAAAAGGAGCGATCACCACTGACCCTACAAAAATCTAATGGATTATTAGAACATATTTTGAAAAACTATGCTCCTCTAAATCAGATAATCTGGAAGACATGGACAAATTTCTAGACACATACAACATCCCCAAATTGATGCAGGACAATACTGAAATCCTAAACAGTCCAATAACAGGCACCAAAATCCATATAGCAATTAAAAGCCTTCCAAAGAAGAACAGCATAGGACATGATGGATTCTCCCCTGAGTTTTGCCACACCCAAGAGGGAGGCTAAAACCTCTCCTTATTAAGATATTCCAAGAAATTGAAAAGGAGGTGGGGGTGGGGATTTATCTCAGTAGCATAGCGCTTGCTTAGCACGCACAAGGTCCCAAGTTCCAGTTCAGTCCGAAATTGAAAAGGAGGGAACTCTCCTAAACACTTTTTTATGAAGCAACCACAACTCTGAAACCAAAACCCAACAAAAACACATCAAAAAGAAAATTACACATCAATATCCTTGAACAAAAACACAAAAATCCTTAACAAAGTTCTAGTAAACAGCATTTAAAAGCTCATCTAGGGAACTGGAGCAATGGCTCAGCGGTTGCGGTGCTTGACTGGCATGGGCAAGTATGCAAGTTCAAACTCCAGGACCATGTACGCAACAAAGTCTCAGAGCAATGAAGGACACATGAAGAGCTAAATAATAAAGTCAAATCTCACTTTCTTTCTCTTTCTCTCTCACTGTCCCTCTCTCTTTAAAAACAAAAACAAAAACAAAAACTCATCTAGAAGATAATTCATCATGACCAAGTGGGCTTCATTCCATGGATGCAAGGCTTGTTCAACATATGCAGATCAATAAATGTGATTCATCACATAAACATAATTGAGACAAAAACCATATGATCATCTCAATTGATGCAGGAAATGCCTTTGATAAAATCCATCACCCATTTATGTTCAAACCTCTAGAAAAGATAGGGATCAAAGAAACTTATCTTAACTATGTAAAGGCCATATGTGCCAAACCCTCAGCTAGATAGTACTAAATGGTGAAAAGTTGACAGCATTTCCACTAAACTTGGGAAGAAGACAAGGCTGTCCACTCTCAACACTTTTATTCAATATAGTCCTCAAGACCCTAGCTGGAGCAATCAGGCAAGAGAAGGAAATCAAAGGGATAAGAGTAGGAAGAGAGGAAGTCAAATGATTCCTTTTTGCTGACAACATGTTCCTATATTTGGAAGATCAAAAAAAAAAAACTCTACCAGAAAACTGCTTGAGCTTATAAACAGATTTAGCAAAGTGTCAGGCTACAAGATCAACACCCATAAATCAATAGCTTTCCTATATGCTAACAACAATAACACAGAAGAGGAAATCAGTCCCATTCACAATATCCTCAAAAATAAAATACTTGGAAATTAATCTTACAAGGGAAGTAAAAGACTTGTACAACAAAAATTATTGAACATTTAAAACAGAAATTGAAGAAGACCTGAGAAGATAGAAAGATGTTCCATGATCTTGGTTAGGCAGAATTAACGTAAGTAAAATCCCATTCTGCCAAACGCACTTTATAGATTCAATGCAATCCCCATCAAGATACCAATGTCATTCTTCACAGATATAGAAAAAGCAATTCTCAAATTCATTTGGAACCACAAGAAACCCAGAATAGGCAAAAAGGGTGGAAAAAAAATCAGGAAATCAGTTCCATTCACAATATTCTCAAAAAGTATAAAACACCTGGAAATAATTCTAACAAGGGAAGTAAAAGACCTCTACAACAAAAATTATCCAAGATGACCTGAGAAGATGGAAAGATGCTCCATGCTCTTGGTTAGACAGAATTATTATAATCAAAATGGCTATTCTGCCAAAAGATTCAATGCAATCCCCATCAAGATTCCAATGTCATTCTTTACAGATATAGAAAAAGCAATTCTCAAACTCATTTGGAACAGTAAGAAATACAGAATAGCCAAAACATTACTAAGCAAGAAAGATGAAACAGGTGGTTTCACAATGCCAGATCTAAAACTATACTATAGAGCTGTAGTAACAAAGACAGCATGATACTGGTATCAAAATAGGAATGAAGACCAATGGAATAGAATAGAAGACTCTGAGACAAACCCACAAATCTTTAAACATCTGATCTTTGATAAAGGGGGTCAAATATAACATGGAGGAGAGACAACGTAGTCAACAAATGGTGCTGGACAAACTGGACAGCCATTTGCAGGAAGTTGAAATTAGACCCTTATTGCTTACCTTGTACAAAATCAAATCAAAATGGATCAAGGAACTAGGAATTAAACCAGCTTTCATACAACTGACAGAAGAAAAATTAGGACCAACACTCCAGCATATGGGAGAAGGCAAAGACTTTCTTAACAAGACTCCCAAAGCACAAGAGTCCCAAAGCAAAAGATTTAAAGTCAAGAATCAATGAGTGGGATATCATCAAACTAAAAAGCTTTTGCTCAGCCAAGGAATTGGTGAAAACTGTCAAGAAAGAACCTACAGAATAGGAGATAATCATGGCCTGTGATTCTTCCAACAGGGGGCTTATATACAAATTTTACAAAGAACTCAAAAAACTTAATAACAAAGCCACAAACAATCCAATCAATAAATGGGCCAGAGAACTAAATAGAAACTTCTCAACAGGGGAATTTGAGCAAGCCAATGATACCTGAGAAAGTCTTCTAAATCACTAGTAATCAAAGATATGCAAATCAAAAATACATTAATATTTCACCTCACTCCAGTCAGACTGGCAAAGATAAAGAATATAAACAATAACAGATGCTGGAGGGGTTGCAGGGAGATATGAATACTAGCATACTGTTGGTGGAACTGTAGACTGGTACAGCTGCTCTGGAAAGCAATGTGGAGACTCCTCAAAAAATTAGGATTGGATCCACATTAAGAACCAGCTATCCATCTGCTGGGTATTTTCCCAGAGGAGTTAGAATCAACACATTACAGCAACACAGCAAAATCAATGTTCATAGCAGCTCAATTTACAATAGCTGAATAATGTAATCAAACTAGATGCCCCTCACTGGATGAATGTATCCAAAAGCTCTGGTATATATATATATATATATATATATATATATATATATATATATATATATATATATATACACACACAATGGAGTTCTACTCAACTAATAGAAACAAGGATATTGTGGACTTTGCACAGAGACATATAGCAGTGGAAAAAATCATGCTGAGGGAAGTTAGTCAAACTCAGAAACTCAAGGGTCGAATGTTTTCCCTCATTGGTGGAGGCTAGAGTAAAACCCAGCCTTGGGTCAGTAGTGAACCTGGGTGGCATTTATGAATCCTGGGCAAGAAACTAGAGGAAAGGGGTTTCACTAAGGCCAGAGTGATCCTTGGCCAGTTTATAATGCTAAAGAAAGGTGAAGACCTCTCCTGGGAATGGCTGAAGGACATATATGGTTGCCAATGCCAGCAGCCTGGGTACTGCTTTGGGTGCCTTTGAAAGTGATGTGATGCCTTCTTGTGATGCTCTGTGGGGAGATTCAGTCCCCAAGCTCCAAGTCTCCAGAGTCTGGAGCCAAGTGGGGGTTCTTCTGTCCTTTCCAAATGAAAAGATTGCTATTGTTACCCTCTCCTAACTCCAGGATCTTTGCAGAGTTCTCTCCCCTCACCATTTCAACCTTTTTGGAATTCTCATTCTTGCATGCATCTCCCTTCCTTATTCCTCTGCCAGTTCTATAGCAACAGTTACCAACTTTCCTGAGCGGATTCCTTGCCCCTTCCCTTCCCACAATTTACCTCTGGTCTGTATGATACCTTTGGCTCTTTTTTGGCAGAACAGTCAATGTCCTTGTAAAGTTTTTTAGATCAATAAAGGTAGTGGCCTTAAATGAAACTAGTGTACATGATGGACTTTAGTAAATAATATGTCAATATTGGTTCAACTGTAACAAACAAACCACACTAATGCAAGATGTTAATAGTAGGGAAATTGTTTGCCTAGGGCAGGTAGAGGTTTTAGGGGAACTCTGTGCTCTCTTAGTTTTTCTGTAACCTAAAATTGCTCTAAAAATAAATTTTAAAATACTATAATATGAATATTTTTGTAACTTGCTTTTTCAACTATTTTATTCACATGTTACTGACATCTTTCCAAGAATTCAGCCTGGACAGTCAAGAGCAAGTGTAGGTTGGCAAGGGAAAGATTAGCTAAAGTGTAAGGTGAAGCCATTGAAAGATGTGATTCAGAGAAGGGAATTTAGTGGCAGGTGATGCCTTATACCAAACCCACAGAGGAGAGGGAGTAGAATTTAAGGAAATGAACGGAAATAAATGAATCTCTGAGTCTGAGAAACTCCATAGAGTATGAGAACAGGACAGGGAGTTTCTGCTCCTGTTCAGGGAGTCCCAGTCCCCTGCTGGCAAGAGGCTGGTATGACAGGACTCAACAAAGAAAGATTAAGTCTCAAAAATTTACATTTGTACTCAGCACATCCCATGACCTCCCTGCTAGGGTAGAGTAAGCAGGTGAAAAAATTGAGCAATTATGGAGGTTAGTTACCTGAAATTACCATGACAGAAATCTGCTGGGGTAGATAAGTCTGTGGGGGGCCATGGGAAGGACCTGCTCCACCCTAAGCCGGGATGTGTGCACACTAACTCAGCTTCCCACCTGATGCCACTGTGACCCTTCTGAGTGAATTCCCTGCATTCTGGGCCTCCCTCTAGTGTCCTAGCTCTGTGGCTGTCTGCCCAGCTCCCACCAGGCAGGGAGGATATGCCTGTCCCAAGACCTCCTTTGATCTCTGGGGATGCTTCAGGAAAACACCTGGAGAGTGTTGACTGAGCAGGCCTGGGCCTTGTGCCTCCCTGCCCTGGGGGCCAACTAGGGGCTGGGCTTCCATCCTTTTAGTTACAGAATCACCATTCATAGGAGAGACACGTCCATGCTTCTTCCTATCTGGGTTTTCTGCGTCCTGCTAGCAGTGGACACATTGTGCTAAACAGTGGGATTCTATCAGAGGAAGCAAGTCCTGCCACCACTTCCTCCTGGTTTGATGGGGTCCTGAGTGATCCTGGGTTTCCTTAGGGATCAGGGGCATCTCCTGTCCCTTATACCACACCATAAGCAAGCCCAGAACTTCCTGCCCTTTCTTAAGTTCTTGGCACCTTTGTGGTAGTTTGGAAGGATGATGCAGAGGTGCCACCTTCTGAGGTGGCCAACACAAGTCCATCCTATCTATTCTGGGCAGCTTTATTGTCTTCCTGCTTCCCAACTTTCTCCCCCCACAGCCAATCTTCCTTGATCCCTCTCTGAGCACGAGTGTGCCACCCCTGCCCTGTTTTGTCTCCAACCCCATGCTTTATTCAGGTTCCACACGCTTAGTGTTTTCTCTGGGGTCTCTCCTGCTGCTCCCATGTTCTGAGAGCATCTGCTTCACGCACACAATCTGCAACTTCAGTCACCTTTACTTGTCCACCTGGGCTCTCACACGGCCAATTCCTTAAGCCCTAATAGAAACTTTTCATGGTAAGTTCCAGAATACCTCTCTACCTCCAGCTTTCTAGTTTTGACTGTCCGGACACCCCTACCCCCTGCAGCCATGGCTACTTTTCATTCCTCTGTCTCTGCCCATACTCACTTGTATATGGGAGAAGCCTTTTTTCTACCACAAATTCCTCCCTCATTAATGCCACCATTAATAGCACCAGCGAAATGTCTATGTTTTTAGCCAAGTCCAGCCCCTCTACTTGGGTGCTTGCTTCCACTTCTTCATGAAGGCAAAACATTGTTCTACAAGGTTCTCCCCTTCTTTCTTGCATCATTATTTTATCCTTCTTGGCTGGCTCTTTTTCCATCAACATCCAATAGGGTAACTCTCCCATGTTTAAAAACAACCCTTTCTGGCCAGGAGCAGTGGTGCACACCTATAATTTCAGCAGCTCAGGAGACTGAGGCAGGAGGATTGCAAGCTCAAAGCCAGCCTCTGCAACTTAGTGAGGCCCTAAGCAACTTAGTGAGACCCTTTCTGGATCCAAATTCCCTTCCAGGTATTATCTCCTTTTCCTGCATTTCTATAAAACAAGAGCCCTTGAATTGATTATACTTGTTATCACTAGTTGTTCTTTCATTCCATATTAAATTCAAGCAAGTGATGTCTGTTCCTCACCTGAGGTTGTTCTCCTGAATTATCCCTGTTGTTAAAGCTAATAGTCAACTCAAGCTCTCATCTTAACTTGACTGACTGGAACTTTTCATTCATTTGAACATTTTCTTTTCCCTTCCTTTCTTTTCTTTTTTCCAGTACTGGGATTGATCCTGAAAGCATTCTACCACTGAGTTATCATCCTCATTATTTTTATTTTTATTTAAGACAGGGTTTCCCTGGTTTGCCTCAAAATTGAGCCTCCTGGCTTAGCCTCTCAAGTCACTGAATTACATGCCTCCATGTCCAGCTTCATTTTCTTCTTGATATACTTTTCTCTCTTGGCTTCCAGGCTACCACATTCTTCAGACTTTCCTCTTTGCTGGCTACTGCTTCTCAGTGCCCTCTGCTTATTGGTTTTTCTAATCATTTTTCTTTTTTTTTTTTTTTTAAAGAGAAAGGGATAGAGAGAAAAAAATCAATTTTATTTAGTTTTTCATGTGAGCTTTCGTTGCTCCAACACTTTTTTATGTATGTGGTGCTGGGGTTCAAACCCACATCCTTGAGCATGCCAGGCAAGCGCTGTAACTGCTGAGCCACAACTCCAGCCCCTCCTTATCGTTTCTTAATAATGTAGAATACCAGTTCTTAGATCTTGCCTTCATTTATGCTCACTCTCTTGGTGGTCATATCCAGCCTCATAGTTTCATATTTATCTATCTTTTATCTGTATGCATCTAGTTGTTTGCCTGCCTGTAGCCGGGTCCCTTTCCTGAACTCCAGGCTCACATGTTCAAATTGTCTAATCAACTTGTACACTTGGATGTCCAATATTCATCTCAAAGTGTACAAAAGTGAACTCCTGATTCCCTATCCTCCACCACCACTCAGTAACATATCAAAAACCTACTTTGATGTATTCCCACAACAGTTAAAGGCAACTCTAGTCACTCAGGACAAAAACTTTCATGCCATCTTTGACTATGTTTTCCACTGACTGTCCACATCCAATTTATCAGTAAATCCTATTTTAAACTGTACCCCACTCAAGTCTTCCCTAAACCTCTTACCCTAATTCTTTACATATATTTTAGTTACCTTCTGCTATTATATATTTAAACTTATGCTTCTTTTTTCTCCCTTTCTAGAATGTTCTTAATGTAGACACCTTGGGAGCAGATTTTTCCCCTTCTTTCACTCATAGTTATATTCCAAGTGCTTATAGAAGTGCCTGGCATATGGTAGGTTCTCAATATTTGTTGAAGGAATGAAAGAATGAGTGGTGAATGACTGCCATCCATTCTCCAACTTGGCAACCTCATTCTGATCCCTCAAGCTTTTCTTTTTTTGGTATCATGGATTGAACCCAGTGATGCTTAACCACTGAGCCACAGCCACAGCCCTTTTTTTATTTTGAGACAGGATTTTGCTAAGTTGCTTAGGGCCTTGCTAAGTTGCTGAAGCTGGCTTTGAACTTGCAATCCTCCTGCCTTAACCTCCTGTGTTACTGGGATTACAGGCATGTTCCACCATGCCTGGCTGATCCAATCCCTTAGACATTTTAATGTACTTTTTTGATTATATAAAAGCTTTTCAGTGTGTCACCATTCCCTGACACAATTTGCCACTTATTTAACACCATACCTGTGCTCATGTTATACTCTCAACCTAGGGAAACCCTACCACTGCTCCCCACTTCCTATCTGGCTACTGCTGCTTATCCTTTGAAACTTAACCTACACAACACCTCTTCCAGGCAACTTTCTACAAACACCCCCAAAACCTGGTCTAAGTGTGCTCTGAAATACTTTTTACCAATTTCCTCTAACCAGCTTTTGCCATACTGCTTCTAATGACTTTTTTTAAGAGAGAGAGGGACAATGAGAGAGAAAGAGAATCAATTTTATTTAGTTTTTCATGTGGTTTAGTTGTGTATGTGGTGCTGGGGTTTGAACCCTGGTGTTTGTGCATGCCAGGCAAGCACTGTAATTGCTGAGCCACTGCTCCAGCCCCTTCTAATGACCTTTATATAACTGACTCTGAGTTCATGAGCTCCACGAGAGGAAGGCCTATGTATTGTTCACTGTCGTCCCCCCAATGTCCATCATAGTGCTTGGAACATAGTAAATATTTGAATATGTGAATCGTTGAATCCATGACTCAGTTCAATGTCATTTTTTTATGATCCTTTTGGGTACCTCCTTGTCAAATGACCTTCATTCTAAGAGGCCTTCATTCCAGGCAGCTGAAAGGCAATGGGGTTGGAAGAGGTAACAGGGCTACACAGCCTCGCAGATGGTTACCCTTAAAGACCTCAGTAATAACAGGGGAAAGACCAAAGAGATTCCATCATTTTGTTTTAACATTTATCATTTTAGTTGTGTGCTTTTGATAAACACAAAAGTGCCTCCTCAAGGGCACCATGGAATCCATGACAAAATTCATGCCTGGCCTACTCTTTCAAAGCACCTTAAACAAGAATCTTCCATCTCTAATCATGTACCTTTATCCACAGTGCAGGGGCTGGGAGGAGTCATGTGAAATGTTGACCCATCTGAAATAAAATGTGGATTTAAGCTCGTGTACCAAATGGGAAGTTGTTTTTATTTCCTCTATTCTCACCATCACATACCGCATTGAAAATAAGGAGACACAAACAGGTAGCTCTTTGCTTACATGTATAGAATATATTTGGAGAATGCCATACCTCACCTGCATGTTAATAGAAATGGTGATTGACAGCCTTTTACAGGGGGATGCAGAGGTTTGGGAACCTACAAACTCCTTTTCGTTGGAATGGGTATTCTCCCAGGTAAACCAGTGCCTTCTGTTTAGCTGAAAGTTGAGACTTAGGGTAGATTTCCTGGCACAGGTTTAGCTGAAAGTTGAGACTTAGGGTAGATTTCCTGGCACAGGTCAGTTGACGACAGAGTTTGGAGGAGTTGCAGGAGTGGCACAGGCCTTAGGAGTGCTGCCGGAATTGGTTGCGAAGGCACAGAGGGCATCAAGGAAAGACAAGCGTTCCTTCTCAGTAGGAGCAGGCCGGGCCACAGGTTTCTCTGTTTTCTTCTCCAACTTAGCTTCCCCCACACGGTCTTTGGTGGGGTTTGGACCCTTCTTAGCCTCTTTTGTCCTGGATTTAGTCACTTTCTCAGCCTTAGAGGGGGCATGGTGTTCCTCATGCTTTTGACCAATCACTTCAGGGTTAATCCAGTGTGAAAAGAGCGTCATCGTTTTTCCCAAGTCATTTTCTGGAGCTGCTGGAAAGGCGGAGCTCTTTTGAATATAGGTTGTTATTATCAGACCCTCCAACTCTTGGCCCTGGAATGTGTGGCCCTAAAAACTCTGGCCCTGCCAAGTTTTGCCCCATAAGACATGACCCTGACATGTTTGTCCCTGAAAACTTTGGATTTGAAAAATATGGCACATTCAAAAATTGATTTGCAAAATTTAGTCCAGCAAATTATGGCCCAATAAGTTGGCACACTATAAGTCCTGGCCCTTTAAGGCCCGGCATTCTCAGGAATCCTTGTTTAGGTGAAATCATTCGTGTTAGTCTAATAGCCTTGCAGATAATTTTTATCTGGTCTTTTTGTCCCCAAGGACTCTTGGAGAATGCTCTGGGAACTCAAGATGAAGGAAAAGCTGGTGAAGGTGCTATTATGGAGCAGCTGGCAGAGATGGTGACTCTACATACCTAGACAAACCCTTATCTGTCCTTACTCAAGACAAACATCTTGGTTAAGCTAAAGTTCTACCTGAGAATAATTCTGGAGATACAGTTGAGAAGTCAGGGGCTCTGGGCTTCTAAGGCTCCTGAACTTGGCAGAGTGATGCTTGCTCTGGATGGGGAAAGCCCCAGGGCTTCACCTCCTCCTCTGTGATTCCCAGCTGCTTTGAATTTCACTGGTTCCTGTGTTTTCTCTGCTAGAGTAGGGACTTATTTTCACACTCGAAAAGGCCTCTAGGCTAAGGACTTCAGGGGTCCTCCAGCTATACACAAAACATGGACTTGCATCATGTGCACACTGAGTTCTAAGATCTCATGGGGCATGGATATGGAACTAGGTTGCCTTTGGCTCTGCTGCACTTTTAGTTCAATTGCAAATACTTCTTTTAATCAGACCCATTCTGGATCTGGAGCATGTGGGATACCTGGTAGGGTAGGGAGTTCCTAGGTAAATGTTTTTGTTTTTGTGTTTTAGACTCCTATGTAGAGGTCTATGTGGAAATTATGCTTTAGAATGGCCAAAATTTGTTCCTTTGCCTTTATGGGACTTCCCCACATGTACCCCTAAAAATATCTTTTTTTTTTTTTTGAGGCTGAAATTTTATTGTGGCAAGATGGGTACCTTGAGTAATTGGGGACTGTCAGGGATCCATCTGGCACTATAGAGGCACCATCTTCATTTACTTATACTTCAAGCCTGGAGTACTTGCACACTGTCAGCACAAGTCTCATTGGCACCTAGAAAGTATGGCCCAAGACTTAACATGTTGCTGTTCAGATGAGATTGAATCAGAGGGTGATGGGCCCAAGTACCAGCTCTGTGATTATAGATTGACTACTAATTGCTAAAGCCACATCTCTGGAAAAAGCTGCAAAATTGAGAGCAGGCAGCCCTGGCAGGAAGTTAAATTTCTCAATGGCTCCCCAGGGCAGGCTCAGGCAGCTCAAGGTCATCAGTAACAGCATCTGTTGAGACCTGTTGCTGCTCTCAGGGTCTGTCGGTATTCAGGGTGTCACTTCCTGACCTATGTAGGGGATGATGGCTCCCTCCAAGTTCTAGAGGCTTGCTTTCCAGAGGACAAGGAAACCAACTTACTGCCAGGGCCCCTAGAATGTTGAAGATGCAGTGATTTGAGCATATCTTTCCACATTTGTAATCTATGTGGCTCTGCAACGTTTCTTAGGCCTAAGCAAGTAACAGTGGACTGGCACTGCTGCCACAAGTGATCACTACAGGTCAGTATCCTCACTGGTCCCTGGGGCTTGCAGGCTGGGGAACATGGCTGTGCTGCACCAGGGCAGGGGCTGATAGTCATCAGGGGAAAGGAGAAACTGGATTGATTGAGGCTCCAGCAATGGTAAACCAAACCATTTTAACTATTTAACCAAATCAACTATTTTAATTACTTTTGAAAGTAGAACTCCAGCAGCCTATGGGGGCATGCTCCAGGACAATGCTGCCACCCTCTGGAGGACTGAAACAGGCTTCCCTATTTAGGGAAGGTCCTGGGTCTATTGGGCAGGCTGCACCGCGTCTCAGGGTTTATACTGTGTGGTTCTCTGATCAACAGCAGGCAAACCTTCACAGAAGCTGGATCTCACTCTGTAGGTGCTGAGCCAAAGCTTCACACTTGGCCAGAGTCAAAAGTGAGAACTGATCTGGGATTGTCAGTGACTGGTGGGGAAGGCCAAATTTGGGAATGTAGGGAAAAAGCTTGGATGAACAGAAGTAGAAAAAAATTTTAGGCAGTACAGAAATGAAGGAGAAATCATTGACTAGAAAAGATCTAGGGCTGCTCTGTTGCAGAGAGATATCTAGAGACCAGGAACTCCTTGTGCAGAAAAAATAGTGTGTCCCCCAAGCAATGGACAGAGGCCACTTAAAAGGTGAAAGGTGGGAGAGGGTAGAGCGAGAGCCATGGAATGGGGTTTGGGATTTGCTCACAGTGATATTTCTGTTCTGTGGTGGACTGGCTGGCTTCCCATGAGCCTTACAGTCAAGGGGATGAAAGCCCATCTTTCCAACAGATACCTTAAAGGTAGCATTCAGGATGGGGGAAAAAAGGGTTGTTTGTGTTCCAGGCTTCGAAAACACAGGGGGTGGTATAAGCTGCCACAGGAACTTCCCCACAGGTCACAGGGCCTGCATTGTGGAAATATATTCGTTTATGTCCTTTCTTTAAAAGGTACCTCAGGGCCTTCAGAACATGGAACAGCAGGTGTAGGGAATTGATGGAATAATTTGTCTCATGACTGAGACAAAAAGGTTGTAGGGTATTGCCTCAGGTTCAGGAGTTCCAGGTGAAGAGAAAGAAGGGAATCTAGTATTTAAGGCTGCTAACCTTGTTTCTTGAGGACAAGTGCAGAGTTGGTCTTACTTTTCTCCTTCTGGTTCACAGGAATCCCAGGCTCCTCAAGGCTTGAAGAAGACAGAGCTCCTGCATCCTTGGATTTTTTTGGCACTTGAAATTTCTGCCTTTGCTGGTGATGATCAGGCCTGACACTGTGGACACTGGGTGGACCAGTTGACAGGGCAGCTGGTTGAGTTAAAGGTTTCCTATCCTGTGTTCGTGACAACATGGGGCCAGATGCCTGTGAAAGTTGTCTGGAGTTCTGGGAACTCTGGTCATAAGATACACTTGATGTGGACAATGTGTCTACACAAGAAGAGCCCTGCAATGTCCCCAGTAAAGCAGGGGAGATTCGGTTGGTGTCGCCCTCCAGCAATTGCTGAATCTCCAGAGCCATAGAATTGCAGATTTGACAGCAGGGATCTGCACACAGGATCCGCCGTACATTATCCACCTGGGGAAGCCAGCCCTGGCTGGGAATGGAAACATGCAATTGTTAAGGATAAAGTGACATCTGCCTCTTTGCAAGAGTGTGGCTGGGGATTGCTGGCCCAGCTCCTAGTCCTACAAGTCCTACACTCCCTAGATATCTACATCTCTGCTTTTCTTCCTAGGAAAATGCCATTTGGGAAGGGATGATGGGTTGGGCTAAGAATTGAGAGCAAGCTCTCAGACAACTTATGAGAGGACACAACTCCCAAAGAAGGTGGATGGCTGGAATCAGTTCTCTGCTAACCTTGTAGAGAAGCTGAATTAAATCAGACAGATAGGGGAGCTGAGTGGTTAGCTAATGGGACATCACCAGGAACATCATTAGATAGGATCCACGTTAGTTTCATTTCCCAAGCTGTAGAAAATGAGATCCTCAATTCAAGAGCTGTGGGATATCCCTGCATCTGGACCCAGCATTAGTTGAGTATCAGTCCCATTCTCTAGAAATCTTGACAGGATAAGATGATAGGTTCATGTATGAGTGGTCCCAAGTACACTCTTCCCTGAAGACAGACCAGAGGAGGTAATGTCAGCAGGGTCCAGGAAGACCCAGGAATCCTCCCTTGAATATGTGTAGCTTTAAAGAGAATATGACAATAATGATGTCTTTCAAAACCCATTCCCTTGATGGAATAATTTGTCTCATGACTGAATGCAACCCCATGTAGTATCTTTTATGATTTATACACTGGACAAATCCTAAATTGCAGAACTACTGTGACACTAGCAAAGAGTAGAATTGGGTGACTTCCCCTCTGAGATGTCTGAACCCCCCTTAGCTCTGGCGACTCTCTCATTAAGTGAACTAGCTTCCACCATGTAGATCTCCTCCCAACCATTATTCCTCTCCTCATTCCTGCTCCAGCCAAGGCCAAGAGACTATTACAGGCCAGACTGGGAACTGGGAGACTGCAAAGAGCAAGAAATCACCTTTTCATGACAGAGAGCAGTTTCCGCAGCTTCTCAGCTTCTTCCTGGGAAGTTTTCTTAGCTGAGGAACCAGGAGACAGTGTTAGGTAGAACAGAGAGCATTCAGAAACATACTATAAGGAAGCTGAAGGCTTTTGAATGAGAGGAGACTGAAAACCCCATCAGTCAATGCTAAGTCACATCTTTGTACAGCTTAGCCACTTACAATAATCTATTGTCCCTAATCTCGGCTGATCTTCATAATCACACTCTGGGCAGGATCACTGGTGCGGTGCCCATTTTATGGAGAACAAGACTGAGAGATGAAGTGACTTCCACAGGGCTGTGAAACTAGTAAATGACACAGTTGACATTTGCCCTACATCCTCATTCTCAGGGAGGTAAAATAGAGAATTTGGGAATGTTCCTAGGCTTTGATTTCCCATCCAAATAGGTCTTTTGTTAGCAGTTGCCATTGGGGGTATTAAAGCCTTCAGTGGTTAGAGCACCTGGCTTCTGGCACCAGATATCCCAAAGGGACTATGGGACCCTCACTCACAGTGGAAGGAGTCAGAGGAATGATTGGGACACTTTACCTCTTGATGCTCTATCTCTAGACTTGTGTTTGACTCTTCGGTGATGCTTAAAGACAAAAACATTAGAATGTGAAGTTGGGTCACCATTTTCTTTTCATGCCTAAAATGGTACAAAACCCATAAACATTTCTCAATATTTTTGTATTCCATCTTATACTCTTCTGCCTTTTCTTTACATACACTATTTTTTTTTGCCCCAACTTTTTCCTTCTCTGCTTATTTCTGACTCACTTGGAGGCTCTTCCATCCTCCATACCTTCCACTCCCATTCCATGGACAAGTTCTGTGGGGAGTTCAGGATGAGACACAGGAGGAAAAGTGGAACAGATTAAAGGATGGTGGATGATACAGTAACCAAAGGACTTCAATTTTCAAAGGCACTAAATGGCCACCAACCAGGATAATGACCCAAATTGGGAGATGTTTTGGGATCCAATGAGGAAACCTTCATTTTAAAAAATCAAGGGATAAGGATATAAGAGAAAATGAGGGGATAACATTTTCTTATTGGAGGCTTATTAATCCATTCATGGCCATATTATTTCCCTACCTGGCAACAGGTCTTGTTAGGTCCCGACCTTAATTTTTGGCGCCTCTTTTTCACTTGCCAAATAAGTAATGCAATAATGAAGATGGATCCATAGGTATAAAAGGGATATCCCACATCCCATAGAACAAAGGCAGGGATCAACATGATCTAAACCTCACTAGCCATCCCTCTTCCTCGGCTTCCAGGATCTTAGAACCTAATGCCTCCAGATTCTAAACCTTGTCATCTCTGCCTCACAGAAGATGGATCCAAACCACCAGACTACATCACAAAGCCCTCCTGTTCCACAAAGCAGACACAGCATCACAGACTTTCATCTATCTTACAGAAACACATTGGTGATTCAATCTTCAGATAAGGATGTCTAGATGCCTCTATGGGCTTCAGAGCCTGGGATATAAAAGATGCTAAAGTCAATGGAAACATATACCCTTCTAGTACTCTCTATTCCCTGTACCCTGATGCTCAGCTCTCTAGTACTACAATAGTCTGGCAACAATTCACCGAACTACGCACACTGAATGCACTTTAAGAGAGTGGCTAAGTCAGAGGAATGAGCTACATCGTTTATAACTGAGAAGATATCTAAAAGATATGCAAGAAGATAGGGCCATCATTATATTGTTGTCTTGAAATCACATTTTCTAATGTCATAGGCAATGACAATGTAATCAGTATCAAGAAATTCAGGAAGAATATCACATCAGATGGGTCAAGGAAAGCACAAACCTGCTGCCCTTTCAAAAATATTTCTGAGGGGCTGGAGTGATGGTTCAGCAATTACGGAGCTTGCCTGGCATGCGCAAGTACCCTAGTTTGAACCCTAGTACCCATGTACACAACTAGGTGTCAGAGCAGCAAAAGCCACATGAGAAGCTGAATAAAAATTGATTCTGTCTCTCCCTCTCTCTCACACACATGGTGTCCCTCTCTCTTTAGGAAAAAAAAAATATTTCTGAGAGTTAAAACTCCTCCCTCACTAGGTGGTCCAATTTGAGATGGGTAGGAAGAGATCATAAACGTTATCTTCCATGAAGGCACATGAATGAGGCTTATTTTTTTTTAAAGAGGAGGGACGTTGAGAGAGAGAGAGAGAGAGAGAACTTTAGTTTTTCATCGCTCCAACACTTAGTTGTGTTCGGGTTTGAACCTGGGTCCTCGTGCATGCTAGGCAAGGACTGTAACTGCTGAGCCACTGCTCCAGCCCCAAAGGAGGCTTATTTTTTTGAGAGCTCTGTCCAAGCCTTTATTTTCCAGAATTTCCTCTGCTGATCTTACGGCATCTGGCCTATTCACAGAAATGGGTTATAGGAAGACTTCATTAAGGGCCACAAACTTGTGGCTCTTTGTGGAATCCACCACCGTTGGAATGTTTGGCTGAGTGTTTTATGAAAGTCTGAATTTGAACACCTTTAGGCATGGGAAAGATTTCCTCCATTCAATCTAAGTACCTACCATTCCTGCACCACTGATTCACACATGAGTGTAAACTGCACGGCCCCTGGTGACATGATAGAATGCCTAACACCTAGGATTTCCAAATTTCCTTGAAAAGTTCTTGCCTTGGTAAATAGGTAGTCTTAGACTCAAAAATCTCCAAAAAGGTCATTTGCTCCTTCATCCAGCATCCAGTCCTTCACCAAACAGGCATGGTGAGTACTTGATATGTGCTCAGCCCTGAGATTGACAAAGGTAGAAAAACAATTGAATTATGTTGCCTGCCTGCTCTCAAGACACTTAAAAATCTAGTTTGAAAGGCAAGATTTAATTCACATGAAGCATAAGTCAACCTTACCACGGGCTGGGGAAGGGAGAAATACAGAGCTACTGTTTAATAGATACAGAGTTCTGTTAGAAATGATGAGTAAGTTCTGGAGGTGAGTAATGATGATGATTATGCAACACTGTGAATGTCCTTCATGCCACTGAATTGTACACTTAAAATAAATATAAAATACTAAATTCTGTGTTAAGTATATTTTACCACAATTATAAGACAAACAACTGAATAATAATCTTAAAATCCACGTGGAAAAACAAAGAGTGGGTGTGGTAGCGCATGCCTCTGATCCCAGCATCTCAGGAGGCTGAGGCAAGAGGATCACAAGTTCAAAGCCAGCCTCAGCAACTAAACGACACCCTAAGCAACTTAGTGAGACCCTGTCTCAAAATAAAAATTAAAAAGATTGGGGATGCAATTCAGAGGTAAAGTGCCCTTGGTTTTAATCTCTGGTACAAAAAAACAAAAAACAAAACCCAGAAAGCCAAAGCCATTCTGAGCAAAAAGAATAAAGCCAAAGACATCACAACTTAAAATTATAGTACAGAGCCATGACAACAAAAAACAGCTTGGTACTGGCACAAAAATAGATATATAAAGCAACAGAATACAATAGAAGATACAGAGATAAAAGTGCCAAAAACTTAACACTGGATAAAAGACAGCCTCTTTAACAAATGGTGCTGGGAAAACTGATTTCCAGATGTAAAAGATTGAAAGTAGATCCATATCTCTTATGCTGCATAAAACTAAACCCAAAATGGATAAAAGACTTAGGAATAAGAACAAAAGTTTTGCAACTGCTAGAAGACAACACAGGGGAAGCAATCCACCATAGAGTGCAGGCAGTGACTTCCTCACAGGACTCCTAGAGCTCAGGAAATAAAACCAATAATCAATTAAGTGGGATGACATCAAACTAAAAAGCTTCTGCACAGGAAGGAAACAATTAGCAGCATGGAAAAAGAACCTATAGAATGGGAGAAAACTTTGCCAGCTACACTTCCAACAAAGGATTAATATCTAAAATACATAAAGACCTAAAAAAAAAAAACCTCAAGATTAAAAAAAACCAAACCATTCAGTAAATGGGTAATTGAATTAAACAGACACTTCTCAAAAGAAGTACAGGGGCTGGAGCCATGGCTCAGTGGTATTGCGCTTGCCTGGTATGTGTGAGGACCTGGGTTCAAATCCCAGCACCACATACACAACTAAGTGTTGGAGCAACAAAAACCAGATGAAAAACTAAATAAAATTTATTTTCCCTCTCTCTCTCTCTCTCTCTCACTGTCCCTCTCTCTCTCTTTAAAAAAAAAAACTATAATTCCTTATCTTACTCCAGGCCAAATGTAATCATCTAGAATACAAATAACAATAAATGCTGGTGAGGATGGGGGGGGCGGGAAGAGAACCCTTACACACTGTTGGTAGGAATGTAAATTAGTACAGCCACTATGGAAATCAGTGTAGAGGTTCCTCAAAAGACTAAAAATGGTCAGGTATGGTGGTATATGCCTATAGTCCCAGCTATTCAGGAAAATGAGGCAGCATTTCATTTCAAATAAGGATAATCAATGTGTATTACTTTTTTTTTTTAAGATGGGATCTAACTATGTTGCTTAAGCAGTTCTCAAATTCCTGAATTCCTGGGCTCAAGAGGTTCTTGAGTCTCAACCTCCTAAACATTGGGATTATAAGCACGTGCCACTAGGTCCAGCTGTATTACTTTTATCATTCCCTGGCAATCAGTTCTTGCTTCCAGCAGCTTCTGCTGCCCTCTGGGCTGCTTGAATAGTTCTCTCATTGCTACAAATTCCTCTCCAGCTACTTGCTTAATCTCTGCTTTCAGAGCTGAGGAGTTACAGCCACATGCTGAGTCTCACTGAGGTGCCTTTCCTGTAGGTTTAGTTACTGACTGGCTGACAGAGGGTGTCTATGTGGACAAGACAGTGGGATCAGAGTCTTCCTAAACAAGGGCGCATTCACAAGGTGAACACAGCTAGGCCTGCTGTTTTTCATGATGTGCTATGGATCTTCATGTTTGCCCA
>PVKS010034932.1:0-11635 GCA_004027875.1 Aplodontia rufa
GCATGTGGTTCTATCCCCAAACTTGTCCTATTAGAATCCTCTAGGGAAGCTTAAAATACAGAAGCCCAGGTCTGCGCACAGGGGAGTCTATCCTGTGGGTCTCGTACTTCTGCTCCAGCAAGGTATGGAACCACCAAGAGAGCGTAAAACCCGATTTCCTCTGGAGCAGCTCCTTGGTGTGTGGATAAGGAACCGTAGAGCAGCTCGTGTATCGAGTCTTCTGTGATGTATCTGTTCCTTTTGCATGCTACAACAGGTAGCTTCAACTCTCGACGAGGAGGTAACGCAACGTTGGTTTCATGATTTAGATTTTGTTCACACCTTGGCCTTCTGATCAATTCCTCCCGTTTCCTATCAGAGACAGTTCATCTGTGTCTCTCTGGTGACTCCTGATGAATCTTCCTATGTGCTACTGCTGAAATGGATTCACATACTTACTTCCTGCTCTGAGAAAGGTCCAGCAAGGTGAGAATAAATGAAGGAAAAAGAAGTCTTTCTCCGATTGACATCTTTTTCTAGAAAAGAGGCCAGTACTTCCTTTCCAGGAACTTAAAAGCAGGCTGCATTATCAGGGCTGCTCTAGCCAGCTGCCCATCCGGCATATTTTTGAGCCTCTTGGAAAGAAGGAAGTGTAGGAAAGGATCAGTCCAGTCCTGTGGCACTGTGTGCCATGTAGCACTCCAGGGAGCTGGTGATTAGTAAACGCACACAATTCTCAAACACTTAAAGTAGGACTTGAATGCTTCGAGAAATTCAAATTAAATGTTCAATATTTCATGACACCTTTGAGAGGAAATGTTTACCAGCATTGTAGTCACTGGAAGATGTGGCTTGGCATTTTATTGTTTAATAGATGCTGCTTTGTGGGACAGGAGAGACCCTCTGCTCCCTGAGATTATGTTGAAGTGAAATCTGCCAGGAGACTCTCATGAGAATTTTATCCCCCAGAAATCCCTCAGGGAGTTTGGCCAGATTTAGCAATAAAAATATAGAAAGGAATTCAATATGTATTTCAGCTAATGTGTTTTTGGTGAAACCATGTCCCAATTAATATTTGAGGTATTTATGTTGAAATTATTCCTTATTGGTCCATCATTCAAATGTTAGTGGGTGTTCTGTATTTAATCAGGCAACCCTAATTTAAGATAGCATGACTGTGTCACAAAATGGCCCTTAAGCTCCCAGAGGACCCTCTGTAAATTCAGGCAGGGTCCAGGCTCTCTGGAAGGAAGTGAGCCACACGGGCCACTCGCTCTCAGGGTCGCTCAGTTGCAGAATCATTTCTTGCACAGCCCTGAGAGCAAACATCTTTTCCAGTGTGCGTCCTGGGCCCCTCTTGCCTCGCTCGTCCAGGTCGGTCTGGACTCAGATTGTGATTTCTTTTCCACATTCAAAGACCAAGGCAAAACAGAGTGAATCCTAACTTAACGCTGCTGCTCCTTGAGAAGGCTTTCACTTTATTCTGTTGTTTATACATGGATGCAAACAAAGTCTTCTTTGCTCTGAGAGGAATGCACATTCAATTATTCCATAAGTATTCAGGGGAAGCCATTCAACACTGCACATTTGGTTCAGAGCTGAGAAAAGAGAGCAGCAAACAGGTTCGCGAGATCCGCTGTCCTGCAGCTCAGATTCTCATGGAAAAGATAAAGGAAGAAACGAAATTAAAAAGGGGCAATGCAGGGGCTGGAGCGGTGGCTCAGCGGTTGCGGTGCTTGCCTGGATGCGCAAGGACACGGGTTCAAACCCCAGCACCACGTACACAGTGAAATGTTGGGGCAATGGAAGTCAGATGAAAAACTACACAAGATTGATTCTCTCTTTCTCTCTCTCTGAAACAAAACAAAACAAACAAACAAGAAAAAAAAAACCAAAAAGCAAAAAAAAAGAAAAAATGGGTAACGTGCAGAGAGTGCCACAGCTGATGGTGTGGCACTGGAGGATACTCACTGCTCGCCATAAAAACCTCAAGAAAGAGGTGAGCCTCCGAGTCAGCGAACTACCAAAGGTGGTGAGGAGCAGAGGAGCTTGGTGGCTTCCCGGAAGGGAAAGTGACTGTGGCAGCAATTCAATGAGGAGACGTAGACATGAGGGAAGCCAGAACGGCATTGGGACTTTACATAAAATGGACCAGGTGGAGAGTTGGGGGGAAGGAGATGGGAACCAGACAATGATGAAGGCAGAAGAATGAGAAAAGAATGTGATTATTCGGCCCCCACTCCCAGCATGGCTGGCATTCCCGTGTCATCCTGGCCTTGAGGACTGAAGTATAGGGGCAGATGTCACCTCAAGGAGAATGCTACGACAAAAGATTCCGTTTGGCTTATTCCATTTGATTTGTGGGACTGGATTTCCCATGGTCACTGATCAGACCCTGAGTTTATTTATTTGTTAAAGTCAAAAGTGAGATTTTGCCCAAAAAAGAGAACTCAGCATGTCCTTTTGGCCTTGTCTCACTTCCGCTGCAAGCCGTGGTACTCGGATGGCTTGTAGAGGTGACTTTGAAGGAAGCAGAAGAGAAACGTGAGGTTCTGATGCGAGGGGCTGTGCTGAAGGTGCGGGGAGCGGGGCAGGCTGTTTTCTGACGCCTTTCCTAGAAGATGCTGTAGGCAAGTCTGGTCTTTTCTTCTCTGCCATGATCACACCTGCAGCTGGCCACGTGGGTGGCCAATGCCCTCCCCAGTCCCAATCTCCTAGGAAATTTATCATGGGAAAACAACGGGAACACGGAACAAAGTGACAGGTAATGAAACTGAGCTCCTTGTCACATATGAAAGACAGCACAAGGACAGAGATAGGAGGGGAGTGTGATCATGGCAAGTTAGGAATGAAGTCCTGACTCCGGGAAGATATGATTCCTAAGCTCTTCAGTGTGGTGACCTGCACTGAGCCAGAGACAAATAAGAGAAATTAAATGTATTAGTATAAGAAAAATAATATCAGGGGCTGGAGCAGTGGCTCAGTGGTTATGGCACTTGCTCGGCATGCACAAGTACATGGGTTCAAACGCCAGCACCCACATACACAACTAAGTGTCAGCAATGCAAACCATGTGAAAAAATTCAATAAAATTTGTTTCTCTCTCTCTCTTTCATTGTCCTTCTATCTTAAAAAAGAAGAATAGCAGCCTTTAGGTAAATATATGCATATATAAATGATTGACTAATAATAAGAACAGATACCAGAGTTTGGAAAATTTTATAAATTTTATGGATTGAACTGTGTCCCCCCAAAATTATGTTGCAGTCCAAACACCCAGAAACTCAGATAATTCCTTTATTTGGAAATGGGCCATTGTATGTAAAATTAACTAAAAAGTGGAATAGGGTAGACCCTAGATTTAACATAATAAAACTGGTGACCTTATAAGAAGCAGAGAAGATGCCAGGCACAAGGGTGCATGCCTGCAATCCCAGTGATGAGGAGGATGAGGCAAGAGGATCTCAAGTTCAAAGCCAGCCTCAGTAACTAAGGGAGGTCCTAAGTAACTTGGTGAGACCCTGTAGCAAAATTAAAAAATACAAAATGGGCCAATGAGCTGGGGTGTGGCTCATTGGCTAAACATCTCTAGATTCAATCCCTGGAATCAAAAAAGAGAGAGAAAGAAGGAAGCAGAGAGGACACAGAGATACAGGTTCCTACAGGCCACCACATGATAAAGGAGGCAGAGATAGGTGTGATGTAGCTGCAAGCCAAGGGACACCAGATATTACTGGCAATTGCCAGAAACTGGAAGAGTCAAGGCAGGATCGGCCACTCCAGGTTCCAGAGAGAGCACAGACCTACCAAAAGAACTGGGAGAAAACAAATCATGTTCTTTTAAACCACCATGTTTGCAGTTCTTGATTGCTGCAGCCTAGGATGTGATGCCAACTGCGGTGCAACAAGCTCAGAAGGAATAAGACTCTAGGACGTTTGCACACTTGGGCACACAAGGATGAGCTCTAGCAAGGGCACAGGTAGTCTGACAGAGAGAAACCTACATCTTCAACTTAGGTGAAAGGCACTAAAGTAAGAAAAACTACACAACTACGATGAAGAGAGTGATCCCAACATAGACGACATGTCAGCTAATGGGTTCCACCTTGACAGAAGGTTCAGAGTGAGTTTGGTCGCTTACTTTCTTAGACCTATGCTGTGATATGTTTTCAGCTAAAAAGGAGCAACTTCCCAAGACTCCCTACTCCAGAGGTTCTCAGGAACTGCCCCTGGCTCATCTGAATCAAAGTAAACAGGTGTTTTTCAGCCACAACGATGTACCCATTCTACCTACATATTTTCAACGGGAAGATGGTGAATATCCTCCTTTAGATTGTCATTGTGAATTGGCTGGAAATATCAACATTTTACAAGCTTACTACTAAAATTGTTCTCTCTGGCCTTGCTACAACCACGGACTTTGAGTCTACCTCAAACAAAGACTTAGGAAAATCCAACAAAATAAAACCAAAGAAAGATTACGCATTAGGCATGATTCTCATTGACAATTTCAAGTGATGTATAATATTTAAGGTACTGGGTTATTAAACATCAAGTAATAAGTGCTATTAACAAAGTGCTTCATAAATAACTTACCATTTTCTAAATAGATTTTGATGTTTCTTCAGGTATCAGTTTTATGTATTTGGTCCCACACATTAACTTTTTAAACATTCTACTAAAGATTTTTATGGCCAGAATAATCATTCTGTTGATGACGTTTAGAAGTTTCAGAATCCTGGTGTCATGTGAGAAGGTCATGTCAATATCAAAAGGAGGGTACGGGGTAGAATGGATGCTTCAACTACTCATAAGGTAATTTTAATTATATCCTTGATTATTAGTAGCTATTCAAGGGATTGTAGAAATTTAAAAGGAAAAAACAGAAAAAAAGGTGACTGATTATGCCGAAATTAAACTGTGAGGTGCATCATCACCAATCTAGTCAGATGGGACATCACTTCCCTCTCTAGTTTCAATGGAGTAACTGGGGCTGACTCAACCTCTTGCTGGAACCTGAGATTAAATATCTTTATCGGTCACTTGAAGACATAGAGGAAACCTCTTTTCTCATCCTTTATCTATAATTTAATTGGGTCTCTTTTTTTCCACTATTGTATTATAGTTCACTAAACATTTTGGATGCTAATCCTTTATCAGATATATAGAGTTTGCAGATATTTTGTCCCATGCCATGAGTCGCCTTCTTGCCTGCTAACTGCTCCCTGTGCTGAGACTCCTCAGGTGGATACAGTTCTGTTGATCCTTTTTTGCTTTTGTTGCTCGTGCATTTGAATCACTGTCAACAAATAAGAAATCATTGTCAACAATATGCCATGGGTCTTTTCTCTAGGTTTCTTCTAAGAGTTTTGTAATTTCAAGTCTTAGATTTAAGTCTTTAATCCTCTTTGAGTTTATTTTTATTTTCAGGGTAAGATCAGTCAATTTCAATCTTGTGTACCTGACTCAAGACCATTTATTGAAGACGTTGTCCTTTCCCTGTTGTGTGCTCTTGGTGCCATTTGGTGAAGAACAGCAGAAGAACTGTGTGCGGGTTTATTGCTGAGCTCTCCTTTTTGTGACATTGGTTTATACTTCTGTTTTTATGCTAATAGTATACTATTTTAATCACAGTATTATTTTAATATATTCTGAAATAAAGATGAGGCCTCTAGGTTTTCCGTTCTTTTCCCAGTACTTTATTATTCAGAATTTTTTATGGTTCCATATATATTTTATGATTATTTTATATCTCTGTGAAAATACATTTAGAATTTTGGTGGTTATTACATTGAACCTGTATATTGCTCTGTTAGTATAAGATTTTAATAATATTAATTATTTCACTGCATGAACATGGTATACCTTTCCACTTAAGTGTACCTTCTTTAATTGCTTTCATCAATAATTTGTAATATATTATACTATCTTTTATATTCTTGGTTGAATTTATTCTTAAGCATTTTATTCTTCTGATACTATTGTCACAGCTCAATAGAACAAAATCAGAACAACTTGATAAAATTAGACAAAGGACTTACGTAGACACTTCTCTGAAGAAGACATACAAGTGGCCATCAGATCCATGAAAGGGTTTTCAACATCAGTAATCATCAGGGAAGTGAAAATTAAAGCCGGAGCTAGATATAACCTCACATCAATTAGGATAACTAGAAAAGAGAAGAAAGGAAATTGTCATGGACGTAGAGAAGCTGAAACCCCATTTCAGTAGTAATGTATCTGTCCATTGCTGGTATCAAGAAATGTAACAAAACAGCAAAAAATTAAAAGCAAAATATCTCTTAAAAATTAAAAATAGAAACTACCGCATAATCCAGCAATCCCACTTCTGGGTATATACGCAAAGGAACTGAAATCAGGATCTCAAATATATCTGTTCCCTCACATTCACAGCAGCATCATTCACAGTAGCCAAGATAAGGAAATTACCTAAATTTCCATGGGCAGATGAATGGCTAGAGATCATACAGCTTATGCATAGAGTGGAATATATTCAGTCTTGAAATAAAGGGAAAATTCACCATATACAATACCATGGACAAAAGAGGAAGCAGTAGGCAAAGCAGAATAAGCCAGGCACTGCCATTTCTATCTACACTATGTATATAGATTAGGCACACTCATAGAATAGTGGTTGCCAAAGGCTGGGAGCAGGAAGAGGAAGGAATTTGCTATTGAATTGATATATAGCTTCAGGTATGTGAAATGAATAAGTCTCAGAGAGCTGCTGAAAATCTCTTGTCTATAGCAAATGATCTTTTACTGGGCACTTAAAAGTTTTTTTTTCAGTAGGCTAGATCTCATGTTAAATGCCATTAGTACAACAAAAATTACAAATGGGCATTGAACATCAGACAGTGTAGGAATGTGGACTATGATGAAAAGAATACAAAGGAGGTGTGTTGAAAAAGAGAATCAATTTTCTTTAGTTTTTCACATGGCTTTCATTGCTCTGACACTTAATTGTGTATATGTGCTGGGATTTGAACCTGCATCCTCACTCATGCCAGGCAAGCACGTAACCACTGAGCCACCACTCCCACCCCTTGCCTTGACTTCTTATGCAGAGGAAATTGTCTGACCGGAAATATTGGTGGACACAAAACTGGATAGATTGCAGAATGGAGGAGATGAAATTGGAGCTTTGATGAGGCTGAGGAGGCAGAACTTTCCCCTTCTTTATATGTTCAATAACATGTAATGAAGCTGGAAATTATAAGCAATAACCAGGAGAAAAAGAGTCAAGGGAAACAGACACAGAAATGGTAACAATGATGAAATCAGTAAACAGATTTTTATTTAAAAAATATTATAACTGTGTTCACAAATTTAAAGCAAAACACAAACACGGTGAAGATACAAATGGCGGACATGAAAGCATAACTAAATGAAACTTCCTGAGGTTAAAAGTAGAGTATCTTAAATGAAAACTTGAGCAATGAGGAAAAATAGATTTGAAAATGAAAAACAATTTTTTTTGAGCCTGAAGACAGCATCAGAATCTATGAAGCATGAAGATCATCAGAAGGTGCAAAACGTGTAAAGGAAAGAAAGAGCCTCAGCAAGCTGTGGAGCAGCATCAAGTGGTGCACCATCGTGTGAAGCCACTGTCCCAGAGAGAGGGCAGCATTCGAAATGGTCTGGGGAAAAGAAAAGGTTGAGAACCTGTAGATCTGAAAAGTCCAACTAGCTCCAAGCAGAAACACACACACACACACACACACACACACACACACACACAGGCAAATCATAATCAAATTAAAAAAACAGAGATCAGGAAGGAAGGATCAAATGTTAAAGAAAACAGAAGAAAAGTCCAACTTACCTACGAAGTAACAAGGGAACACCTGGCCTCAAGCTTTTTGGCAAAATCTCTGCAAAGCAGAATGTAAGAGAACAACTTCTTTCCATTTCTGTCAACCTAGAATTCCATACCTTGTGAAAACGTACTTCAGATATGAAGGTAAAAATAATGTTTCACACAAACAAAAGCTGAAAGAACTAAATGTCGCAACTTCCATGACAAGGTGGGTTGAAGAAAATTATATTAGTGGAAGGAAAAATATATCTAGTAGATTTATAGAACTCCAAGAAGAGCTCTGGAAATGTTAACTATGTGGGCAAACAGAATAGATGTTCCCATTAAAATTATTTAAATTAATTGATATTTTAAAGAAGACTAGTGTACTTTGAGGTTTATATTATATGTAGAGCATTATATATACCTACTATGTAAGTCATATGTTGTGTATTCACATACATAGCCCAAAGTACAAAAATTCAAATATACTTGTAAGGATCTTACATTATGTATAATTGTTAGGTAATAATGTGAAAGTGGGCTATGGAGAGTTAAAGATGTTTCTTATAAACTTTAGAGCAGGGTCAGCCTGTGGACCCACCACCTGTGTTTGTAAAGAAAGTTTATTTGAGGCACAGCCACATTTATAGTCAACTTTGTGCTACAACAGTAGATGTGTGTGGTTGTGACGAAGACCACCTGTCTCAAAGTTTAAAATATTTACAATCTGGAATTGTTTTTAAGAGAGAGGGACATTGAGAGATACAGAATCATTTTTATTTAGTTTTTCATGTGGCTTTTGTTGCTCTGAACTTCGTTGTGTACATGGTCCTGGGGTTCAAGCTCCCATACTCACACATGCCAGGCAAGAGCAGTAACCACTGATCCACCACTCCAGCCCACAATCTGGACCTTTTTAAAAAAAAGTTTATTTATCCTGTTTGCCCTAACAAAAATAAATCTTTAACAACAATAATGAAAAAGAGATATATCTATTAAGCACATAATCAGGATAAAAATTAAAGTTTTAAAATATACAGTCCAAAAAAAGTCAGAAACATTAAAATGTGTCAATTAAAAAGTACATACATACAAGGTAGGCTTAAACTCATCCATCTGATAACTATTAAATATAAATAGTCTAAAAATTTCTAATTAAAAGACTTAGGCTGTCAGACTCAATAAAGAAAGATACAATTATATACTATCTATACCTATCTACATATGTGAAGACACAAATAGAATATAAATATAAGAATAAAAAGTATATATTATAAATATGTATTAATCAAAACTGAGAGAATTACTCTCATATCAAAATGTACTTCAGAATAAGGAATAATAACAGGATAAACAGTGATACTCATGGTGCTGATGGAATCACAATCCTAAAGGTCTACTCACTCAAGAGCAGTGCTCAGAGTTCCTGCAGTAGAATTCTACAGACCCAAAATGATGTCCAGGGGAAACAGAAATCTGCAGTCCAGAAGACCTGAACAATAACACTTGGCCAAATGAGAAATGAGTAAGTGCTGAAGAAGAAAAAATGAAGGAAACAATTTCATTTCTGCTTGATTCCAACACGTCAACTTTCCGCTCATCCACAGGAGCGTTATTACTAATTGTTTATTTAGTTGGCGGAGAAAGTAGGAGAGAACAAGCCACTGAATTCAGGTTGATTGGCGTTACCTTGACCGTTTTCAGACTCCAGAAGGTGATAAGCGCTTTGGGCACTGAAGCCTCTCACTGAAAACACCAGCTGGATAGAGTGGGGTTACAAGAATTCTGGCTACTTTGCCTTGTTCCCTGGGGCCCCCACTCCAGAGGAGGTATTGGGTGTCACGACAAACCTTCCATGATTTACATCTCAGTCTTATTAGAGAAATGTCACATTTATTCCCATGTCACGGAAGGCAGCAAGTATTGACCAACGGACTCGGAGTGGAGACTCACACAAGGAAGCTGAAGCGTGTCTCTTGGCCTATGCCGCAGCCACCTTGTGTCTTTACATCTGCCCTTGCCTTCTCGAGGTAGTTAGAGAGATCTCGAATGCAAATGCAAGTCTGATCTTTTCCCTTCCTGTTTAAAATTCCTGTGCTCTTGAGGCCTCAGCCCAACCCCATCTGGGGTCACCTGCTCCTCCTGCGTGAGCTCCAGCCCTGCTGCCCTGCTCTTGGGGCCTCACATCCTTGCTCTTCAGGCTTCCTGCAATGCTCTTCCACCTCCTCCCACACACCCAAGCAAGCCACTTGCCTAAGTGTCCCTCTGTGCTGCAGGTCTCGAGACAAGCACTGCTTCTTCAAACAGTCTAGCTTAGGTAATACTGTAGGTTCACACAAAGCTACACCGTTTTGTTAGAATTATGTGTGAATATGTGAGTTCAGTTAATTATTTGATTGTTGTCTTTCTATAACTGAACTCAGAGCTCATGAGGACAGAAATTCTTGATAATTGTTCATTATTTTATCGTTAATGCTCATTATACTGTTGTATACATCAATATTTGTTAATTAGTAAGTAAGAAAGGGAGAAACAAATACTGAAATGTAGGACAAGAAAGGAAGAAAAATATGGGCTACGTAAAAGAATGTACCATCACGCTGAGATAAGTATTTACAAAACTAATCCAATTCAAGGATAACGATTTGATTTACAGAAATTTATTTTTTTTACTTTTTATCAGCAGTGCCTCTAAAATACTTCCAAGTATGCTCCATTTTATATAGGACTTGAGATAGCAATCTGACACATAAAATGATTTCAAATGTGCCTTTAAGGTCACCAAAGTAGATGGCAATTACTTTCCATTTTAAATTTCTGAATTCTGGAAGCAGCAATATTACACCAACTAGTTCTTTTTATTTAAAGACTCTCTGGACTTAGGATTGAAAAAATAAATAGAGGGGTGAGATCAGACTTTTTAAATGATTTATTACATTTAATTTTGCAGCCTCTTTGCTCTTCCAAACGCTGAAGTTTCGGGATATGACTGTTTCAGCCCTCTCTGCTCTAGATTACCTTAGTTTATTTCTGTCTGCCAAGTTGATTTCTACACATAGCCAGCGTAGCTGTGAATGCTTTCAATCGCAAGTAATACCAGAACATTGGGGATGGCAGTGACGCTATATGGCCTGCACTTAGCAACCTCCTATCCAATCGTAATCTGTTATCCAAGTCTATTAATCTAAGAAGTCATGTGCTGATAATTGAAGAAGCTTCCAAAGTGTGTTAAGATGACTCACTCATACATGAATGCTACTGTGTTCAACATAGATGTAAGGATACCTATCTGCATATAGATACAAACAATATAGCAATATAGACTGAGCCATTTCAGCCCCGCAGTTGACCTGCCTGGCTTAGCTTACAAACACTGCTCTGAGGCTCAGCATCCAGACTGGGTGGGGAGGATAGAGCTTCGCAGGAGGGTGAACCTGTTCAGGCTCTCCAGGTTCCCTTCCTATGATGCACACCCCATCTGTCATTCTGTGTGGATCCAACACACTGCAAATACTTGGACCCACCATCTCAGCACAAATGTGGATATGAAAGGCCAGAGAAGGCCTACAGGGCATTTGTGTATTTCTGGGAAGGGATGATAAGTTGGTTTTAGCACTGAAGAGAAATCAGTCATGATTACTAAGACCCCCTGGTTCTACTGACCTCTTTCATCTCACAAGGCATCCTCCCCGCCCAGAACTTTAAAATATAAGAACCATCTAGTAGCTTTCTGATAAATGCCTTCATGTGGTTGCTTTCCAGAAAGGATAAGTTAAATTAGTGAGACCTGGATTCTGCTGCTTGCCAAAAAAAAAAAAAACCAAAAAAACAAAC
>PVKS010034933.1:0-20496 GCA_004027875.1 Aplodontia rufa
AAAAAAAAAAAAAATTCCTTTTAAATTCAAGAGGCTCAAAATTAAACTTAGCAGTCTCTAACTTCATGTATACAACTTAAAAATTCATGACACATAACTCTTGCAGGGTTATGACACCAATCTTCCATAATTCTGTGAAGAACCCTAACAGCGGTGTGGTAATCTTGTGCACAAAAACGCTTGGTATCATTTAGATTTATATATACCCTTCTTGACAAGAGATAAGGTTAGTGTCTCTCACTGGTTAATATCTTACTCTTTGCTACAGAGAGCAAGCTTATGCCTTCCTTCTTTTTTGCACTAACCACAGATAAAATTGTTAGCTTGGATGTCCTCCACTAATTTCACAAGCCCCCAGTTAGCTAGCAATTGTGAAAATTTACTCTGGGTCACATGACTCTCTTTCCACATGCATGCATGTCTTCTTAAAATCTGAGGTCCTTCAAAAGCTCTCCATGCACCACCCTGGCCTCTTTCCCTTCCTTCTACTTCTCTAATATATTTGAACAGTAATACTAAAGAATCAGAGTTTCGCTCACATCTTGTGCTATATACTCACTTTTAATGTTTTCAAGCTATGACACCCTATCACTTCTCTTAACCTGTTGAAATCAGATTCCACAAAGTGCAGGTTCATAACAGCCCTTTCTGCAAGAGGCCCCTTTTCTATAATGGAAAGAGCCTGATCGGTATCGTACTTTCGCGCCTTGCTGACCACTTTCTTTCCCTTGCTGTAGATGCCCCTTGACTTCTGATGGGGTTATGTCATGATAAGCCCACCCTATATCAAAAGCACATCTGAGGGGCTAGAGCAGTGGCTCAGCAGTTATGGGACCTGCCTGGCATTCGCAAGGACATGAGTTTGAACCCCAGCACCACGTACACAACAAAGCGTTGGAGTAACAAAAGCCATATGAAAAAACTAAATAAAATTGATTCTTTATTTCACTGTCCCTTTCTCTTAAAAAAAAAAAAAAAGCACATCTGACACACCTAGGCTACCAAACGTTCTAGTTTAGCAACACAGTAAGCCACAGAATATTGGTTGCTTCCCTTCATGATTGCTTGGTTGACTAGGAGCTGCCGTTCACTGAAGCTGCCAAGTGTCTCCAAAGAATATTGCACTACATAAAAGGAGCACAGGAAAAGATCCAAATTCAAAAGAGTATGGTTTCTGCTGAATGCCTATTGCTTTTGAACCATCATAAAGTCAAGAAAATCTGAAGCTTAACCATAGTGAGTCAGAGACCATCTGTTTGTCCTAAACCTTCCCAGCACCTTGATGCTGGTTTAGATTTTTTTCACCTGCTTTCTGGTCTACTCACAATATTATCTCTTCTAACCTGTCTGGACACCTTTTATTTTATTCTTTTCTAATAAGTCATTACAGGTTTTTTTGTCAAATGGTTTCCTCCTCCCTGCAACTTTCCACTTTGGCATGAGGACTCGCTATTGTGCCAGCAAACATCAGAGTGATCCCTTCAGCCAGAATGAGAAATGCAGCCCATACCTGCAGATTACCATACTGTGTTCAGATGTCCTGGAATTCAAGGGGATTTCTGGGCCCCTCTGGAAATTCCCACTCCAGAGTAGCAGGCATCAGCAACTGCCAAATCTTTTCTCCCTGCTCATTAGGAACCTCCCATAAGACTCCTGGAATGTGAGTAAAGCCACCTGGCCAAAACCTTCCTGGAGCCTGTCTCAGCTAATAGCCCCATGGCAGTAATCCATCACCCACTGCCTTCCTGAGTACAATCTGTGGACCAGCAGCATTAGACTCTCCCGTGTGTCTCTGGACCAGCCGGTCTTATGCCACCAGAAGATGAAGCTTTAACAAGGGACCCAGGTGATTCTTATCATAAGAAAGTTTGAGAAGCGCTGATCCACACCACCCAGATGTTAAATGCTGCTTCCTACTGCAAGTGTTTCTAAATCAAAAGACACTCAAAGATATTAACAAAGCTCGTCCTGAAAGGATTATATGGGCAAAGCAAGTTTTAAAGATGTTACTTACTCTATTTTCCCTTCTTAAGGATAAAAAATGCACATAGGCATATCAAAAGTGTTAAGGCAAATAGACCTGTTTAATCCAACATTTCTCAAACTCATCAGACCAAAGAATCTGTAAAATGTATTTATTCATTTATTTAGCTAAACACTCATCACCATCTGAAAGCACATTTATTGCTGTTGACATAAAACAGTAAATTAAAAGGCTATCTCAGTGGCTATGGAAGAAATTATGCTGAGTGAAATAAGCATAACCCAGAGAACCAAGGGTCGAATGTCTTCACTCATCTATGGAGGATAGAGCTAGACCCTGGCCATTGAGAAAGGAGGTCTATTATCATGTTTTAAATCTGGATAAGGTATAATGTCATACAACCTAAGGCATTTGTAGAGATGTATTGGGAAGGAGGGGGGAGGAGGGACAAGGGTTAGTAATTGGGGGGGGGCTCTTCGGAGTAAATCTAATTTTCACAATTTATATATATATTATATTATTTCATCAGAGTCTTGTTTGATTGTTCAACAAATAAATTTCTGAATAAAAGAAAAAAAGACTATCTCAGTGTTTAATCATTTGCATTTGACCATTGCAAAATATTCTACTCCTCCAAACTTCTCCTACTGGACTGTTTACCAATGACCTGTCAGTATATATATTAATCAGATTTAATTGTGAAGTTGCCTCCTACTTACTTGGTTGGGGAAGTTAAGCAAAACCAGGTCCCCAAAGCAGGTTGTTCAACAGCCAAAAGGCAAACAATAAAGAGGTCAACACCAGAGTTATCCAATCCTCAGACTGAAGCAACCTGTGATTACCTTAAACTTTCTGGACACAATGTACCACTTCTTTCTTTTACCATCTAAGAAGAAAGTTACATTCTGATTCCAAATTACATGTATTCTGGTACAAGTTGCAAAAGCATCTATAAGATTTTTGTATTCGCCCCTTCTCTTTAAGCATAACTATAAGAGGTACTTCAGAATAAGGGCTTCCATTTTTTTAACTCTGAATTTTTACTTGTAATCAAGCTTCATTTTTAACACCTACAACTGTACTGCTTTCTATCTGCATAAAATTAGATAACAAACTTAATTTCTTCTCTAACTATTCAGCCCAGCTAGAGTAAATCACAACCCTAATTTTTAAAAAGAGGCTCCTTTCAAATATGTTAACACTGACAGATGATCTGTTTCCAGATGGAAGATCTAAAGTTAATACAGCGCCCTACATTCCAAAAGCAGAGGACTAGGGACTCAGCCAACACAAGATGCATGAAGAGACCTCTTGCTGGGGTATGACTGCTACTCGAAAAGGGCTTTCAATCCATGGTCCTTCCAAAGCACCCCCTCTATTTCCTCACTCCCAGGCCTCATTCCTTCCTGCACCCTCATCTGGGTAAAGGATGAAACATGCAGCTATTACAAAGGTTTTAGAGAGCTTGTGAAATCCATGAAAGTATTCTGGGGAAAAATAAAACTGAAGAAACAGGTTGGAGCAGTGGCTTAATAGTTATAGTACTAGCTTGGCATGAGCGAGGACACGGGTTTGAACCCCAGCACCACATACACAACTAAGTGTGGGAGCAATAAAAGTCACATAAAAAACTAAATAAAATTGATTTTGTCTTTTTGTCTCTCACACACTGTCCCTCTCTTTAAAAAAAAAAAAAACGAACAAAAATCCTGAAGAAACAGCATAAAATGAACTATACTTGAGGTAGAAGGATCACCTGAGCCTAGGAGTTCCAGACTAGCTTAGGCAACAAAAGCAAAAAGAGAAACCATCTAAGAAACAAAACAAACTAACTAAATAGAAAAGAATATACTAAAATGATAACATAATAGACTTTGAGTGCTGGACTACTAGGTAGATTTTTCATTTTTTTCAAACTTCCAGATTTTTAGACTAAATATATTACCCTTATAGCCAGGCATAAAAAGCTATAAAACAAGATAAAATCTCTACTCTCACCACCATCCCACACCCATCCTTATGAAGGAACATTCACAGATGGAAATGGCTGCTCTTTATACATAAAAGATTAAGAATATGTCCACAGTCAGAAAGAAATCTGAACTTCAGTAAGCTGAATGTATTTGTGGATGGGAGAAGAGAGCCAGACACCTCCAGAGAGGGCAAGGCTAAAGCTGCTGCTAGGGAGGATGGGTTTATTCATCCTCTTGCTTGATGGAGTCTATTTAACCTCTCTGCCTGCCCTGAAGAGACATAAGTGTGCAGAAGGCCAAGGACAGTGGAAGGAGCCATGGTGAAGGAAAGGAGTGAGAATATCCTGAGAGCCAACATGCAGAAAATTCAAACAGCAGAGTGGGAAGAGCTGGGAAGGCCTTCTCCTTCCAAGCGGCCCATTCGAATACAAACTGGGCTCTGCCCAAAGTTCCTCTTCTAATAACCTCAGTGCTCAGGGTGTCAGCTTTGTGACCAATTCGCTGAAGTGTTTAGGATGATTTGCTCCTGCCATTGACCTGTGAACAGTCAGTTCTGACAACATCTAAGGAAAACAATTCAGGAAGAAACACCTCAAACTCAAATATCAATAAGTCCACTGTCAAAGTTCCCAGTAGCTGAATTTAATTGCTTGTACACAACCAAATTTTACATCAGCTTCAAAAGGCAGAGCATGAAATATGCAATGGATTATGACCTGACAGCTACATTTAATCTGTGATCTGAAGGCACGTGGTGAATGGCATTTCTTTTTTTTTTTTTTTTTTTTTTTTTTTAGAAAGAGGGACAGTGAGAGAGACAGAGAAAGGGAGAAACAACTTTATTTAGTTTTTCACATGGCCTTAGTTGCTCTAACACTTAGTTGTGTACGTGGTGCTGGGGTTTGAACCCGGGTCCTCGCGCTTGCCAGGCAAGCGCCGAAACCACTGAGCCACCGCTCCAGCCCCGGTGAATGGCATTTCTAGTACACTCTAAACCCCCTCTCTGCCACAGAGTACAGGTGCCAAATTCACCACTCACTCTGCAGAATGCACAGCAATGTTTTAATTAACTGTGGACCTTACATATAAGACACTGGCTTCATTAGAGCTGTAAGCAAGAATTTACACTTGTTCCTTACCTCACAGCCCTTCACTGTCCATCAGGTTCCTTCCTGGGTCCTGCCTGCCAACTCCCCAGCTTGATATAAGTCAGTGCTCCTGCACCTCCATGGCAGGAAAGGGGTTTTGTAAGATCCTTGAAATACACATGCAATCAACTACCCTCCCACACAAATTGTTCACTGATGGGAAGATCAAATCATCAGGGAAGTTTTTTTTTTTTTAAAGCAGTTCTTAACCTCCAGTGGCAACTATTTTAAAACTCATATATGGAAGATAAAACTGAACGATCAAGCCTGTTCTTCTAAGAAACATGCCCCTCTCCAGGGCAGGAGGGCTGCAGAAGCTTGACTGTCTGTAGCCTCTTGAGTTGGATATTATATGTGTTCCTTGAAATAAAAGGCCTTGAAACAAAAATAGTTACAGGAGGTACTCAGCTGACCAAGAACTTTCCAGAAACAAATACATTCAGAAAGGGGATAGCAGTGAGCAGGTAACCAAGGATTTCCTTCTATTTCTATTACCTATTTAAAAAGTCATGAGTTATAAGACAACTGTAATGGGAAAATATAGAAAACTGAACTCTTATTAAAATCCTAGGCATACTTAATAACAAAGCTTTTATACCTGTCTGGCTTTAAGCCACATATGATTTTAAAGAAAGGGTACACAACAATGTGAATGTACTTAATGATACCGAATTGTACACTGAAAACCGGTTAAGGTGTTGAATTTTATTTGCTTTTTTTTTTCACCATAATTAAAACCTAAAATAAAACTGGGTGTGGTGGTAATCCCAGCTACTCGAGAGGCTGAGGCTGGAGGATGGCAAGTTTGAAGCCAGCCTGGGCAATTAAGCAAGACCCTGTCTCAATTTTTTTTTTTTTTTTTTTAGAAGGAGGGGAGGACAGTGAGAGAGAAAGAAGCAATCATTCTTTAGTTTTTCATGTGACTTTCGTTCCTCAGACACTTCGTTGTATATGTGGTGCTGGGGTCCAAACTTGCGTACTCCTGCATGCCAGGCAAGCGCCGTTAATTGCCAAGTCACTGCTCCAGCCCCTGTCTCAAAACTCTTACAAAAATAATAATAAAACAAAGACTGGGGTATAGTGCAGAGGCCAAATGCCCCTGGGTTCAATTTTTAAAAAAAAAAGTAAAAGAAAGAAAGAAAATTTTAAAAACTGTATTTGATGGATTCTGAAAATCAAAATTGACTTCCAAATGGTTATCTCCAAACCCAACTAAACACAGACTGAAGCTCCAGGCTGATGGTTCCGTTACAGGGCCCTACCTTTGCCTGTACATTGCCGTGCCTGTGCCACGGGGGAGATTTAGTACTTGTCAAACCTACTTCTTCACTTCAGAGAGGTTTTAAATGGCAATGCTGGCAACATAACCATGAGCAAATGAAGCTCGAGGAGTTAATTAGCACAATTGTGTGCCCATATTTCTTCTTACAAATGGGTACTTAACTACAGCACAAAAGTCATCAGTATAAATAAAGCCTTGATATGAAGGTGAAAGGGAAGACTGTTCCAACTTCAGAAAACAGAACTTTCCTTTTTCCCAGAAAGGCACTTTCTCCCTCCACTCTCACCCACATTTCTGAAGTAAAGATTCAATGCTAACAAAGGTTTTTAACAGCCATCCCCATTTCTTATTACCGACAAGATCTGACACACTGGGGGAAACTTGTTTTGGAAAGGGTTCCAATTATAAATTAATTCCATGACTCATGGGAGGCAATTCTGTTCACATAACCCTCACTTAAGTCCTATGTATCTCAAGCTGGACGACAAAACACCTCTACACAATTACTGTCCTATTAAGCATCAAGTGAAACATGAAATCTTTAACCACCTTCCCTCTGGGTTTCTCACGCTCTTCTATGCCTGAGAGAACTGGCTACAAGGTGTACAGAGATACTGGAAGATGCTGTCACTGTTCTCTTAAATCATGGGTTTTTAAGCCTTTTTTAAACTGCAACCCATGATAAGGAGCATATTTTATATGGCTACCAGGTCACAAAAACAGATATATCTACACATACTCAGTGAAATCTTCATTATTCTCTTATCATGACTGCCTGGAAAGATTAAACTCTGGGTGCATTCAGTTATGCAGTGTAGATGCATATTCATATTAAATACTAGCATTTCACTATAATGACTCTATAATTCTCAGGTTAAACTGTCGGTGAGAAAACTGCCATTTTTTTAAAGCTACTTTGAATCTTCAAAATATTCAATAGATAAATATTTAAGAACTTAATATGTTTTAAATCAGGCTGATCTGAACTATTATATCTCTAGCTATTACTTGTGTGTGCAATGGGGGGGAGGCGATGGTTAACTAACCTTGGGACACAATACAGCAATTCAATGAATGGGATACATCTTTATAAGTAAAGTTTCTCTAGAAATAGTCTGTACTCAGGGTTTGCTTGAGTAACCAATACTCCTAACAATCTTGCCTTATAGAAAAGACTATTCCAACAAAAGAATGGATAGATGTAATTTTCTTTGAACCAAATTGAAGGGAAAAAAAAACATGTACTGCAGAAGTGCTGGTTCTTTTTTGTTTCTAAATATTAATGTAGCAGTTTTAAAAGAAGAGTTTCTAAAAATCATTATAGAGATAGGATGAACTATCTTCTACAAGAGTTTCCATTTTGACTGTTTCTCATTTAGCAAAATAACATGAGGTAAAAGAAAAGGGATGCTAACAATGATCATGAAAACAGGATCAAAAAGAAAGACAGACAGGCACAGGTGGTAGAAAAAAAATTGACTACTCTATCTCTAAGCCTGGCAAGGTAAAATTTGAGCCCAAGTGGTAGCAACCAAGAACTTTCATGTGTCCTTTATTGTTTTTTCTTTTCTTTTTTTTTTTTAAAGAAAGAAGAACAGTGAGAGAGAGAGAGAGAGAGAGAGGGAGGAGGACAGAGAGAGAATATCAATTTTATTTAGTTTTTCGTATGGCTTTCATTGTGCTGACGTTTAGTTGTGTTCATGGTACTAGGGATCGAACCCACATGCTCACACATGCCAGGCAAGTGCTATAACTACCGAGCCACTTCTTCACCCCCTCTATTGTTAATAATACCTCAGAAAAGATATTTTTAAGAGAACTGTGAAGAACTGAAACACAGTCCTTAAAAAGACTGGCAATCTGGGATAAGGGGAAATCTACTGCAAACAGAGAAGAGTGGCACATGCAGGGAATGCCTGCAGCCTAGGGATTTATTTAGCAATATTTGCCAATATACATATGTACATCACTCCTCACTCTAACATGGGATTATACCCTGTGAGATAAATCCATCTAAACTGAAAATATCATAAGTCAAAAAGTGCACTGAATGTCCCTAAGCAATCGAACATCATATCATAGTTCAGAATACCACTTATCCCCCAGGGAACTCGTGGCTGATTGGCTGCTACAGCGTTGCTGCTAGCATCCCAAGAGAGCTTTGTGTTGCATATCACTACCCAGGAAAAGAGCAAACTTCAAAATCTGAGGTATAGTTTCTGCTGAATGTGGTTCACTTTCACAGGATCTAGAAGTTGAAAAATCTTGAGTCAAATCATCCTAAGTTAAGGACTGTCTGTTCACACACAAGTCGAATCAGTAATATGTACTTATCAAACGTTGATACAATGCCTTTGTCACTCACTGTTCTAAGCACTTTTCACAAAAATTAATACATTTATTACCTATTACTATCTTTGGTGGCACAGAGAGGTCACCAGCCCATGGGCATTCAGCTGGAGACTGGCAGGGAACCCCTAATTGGCTGGTTCCAGCATTTGTGCTGGGAATCTCTCCACCTGTGGCTTGGTCCCTGCCCCTTTTGAAGGGTCTCTCTCCCTCTCCCTGTCCTTGCACCCCTCTCTCTCTCTCTCTCCCTCCCTTTTCTATAGATTGACCTGGATCCCAACATCCGTCCAGCAATTTCAGACTTGGTTTCTCTTGTTTGCAATCAAGACTCCTGACTGACTCATTCCCAATCCAATTATAAAGACAGTATGTGAACATAAGAGCCTCTACCACTCAGCCCCAGGAAGGAGTCAGTTACCCAAGAGGCAGGAGCAGAGGGAAGTGGGTGCAGGGCTGGAGGTGGACAGAGGCATGTGTCAAATAAATGAGCCAAGTCCTCACCTTACTTGGTGAGAATCAACAGCTCTTATGAAATTTATAAGTGCAAAAAGGAATAGTGAGTGATGTTTGTTATTCTTCTCAGCTGGAAGAAGGTGGAGGGTTTCATGTGGTCAGCTACATAAGTTCACAGTGTTGCATCAGAGGGAAAATAGAAACAAGTATCATTAAGCCACCATTCCCTGAACCCAACACACAGAAATTTAAGCAGTAGGACAGTCAGGAGTGGATACTGGGAATAAACACCTCCTTTATATCCAGTCAGCTGCCTCTCTTCCCACACAGCTGTCTTCCACCTTATCTCCCTCCACCTAACCCAAGGCTGGCCTTGAGGGCAGCTGGCACTGTGCTTATCTGGCCTGGAAGGGGTAGGCCTACCACTTGGCAGACACAGTCTGAGGACAAGGGCGGGGGTGGGGCATCCATTTCCCTCTGCCTGGAGGCCACAAAGCAGCACCCACTGCAGTATACAGGATGATTGCAAACTGCCATTTAGTTCTCCATCCCCGACCCAAGCATTGGAACTGTAAAATGTGTTGCCTTAAAACCACTTAGAAAGCATCTTCTTTTCCTTTCTTTCTCTTACGCAAGGTACTTTATGCAACTAAGATGATTTTTCATTCACACACACATACCATCTCACATATAATTTCTGAAAAGAGCCTTGGGAATCTAGTAGACTTTCTGTATAGAACACAGACAACCTTTTGTCCTATTTCTGACAGAGTTAAATTCTCTCAAGACCAGGAACTGATTTTTTGTGTACTCATTGATTTTCAGTTGCTTATTAAGACAAAAAGCAAATTACTGAGTCCTAGTCCTTTTCCATCCCAAACTCTGGCATCTCATGCCCAGCGCCTCCCTCTTAGAAACAGGCCCTGCCTGTCAGTTGGACCACAGCCCCTAGGTGACTACCAAGCCTCCACCTCTCCTTTCTGCATCCTGTATACCACCCACCAGATTAATCTGTCAAGAGAAGCACTTTTGTCAACTGATAATGATGGCCACTTTACTTGTCCTCAAACAGCATCTGCCATATCCACAAACAATCTCTCTCACCTTTATGCTGTCCAAAAAAAAAAAAGCATATATATGTATACACACACACACACACACACACACACACACGACATATGGCATAAAGTGGTTCCCAAATGTTACTTTAAAGCACAATAAGCCAAGTAATAAATTTTTTAATGATTTAAATTCACTTCATTATAAAGCTACTGAATTATGAACAATAGTGCTTTATTCTGGTGGCATAGGAATAGGTTCCATACTAGTGGGGGGAAGACTGATCTTGAAAAAATAAGCAAATTATCAATTATTTGTTTTCAAGGTGGCAAAGGAATAAGTCACGGGGAGGTGGTGGATGTTGTAATCTTCAAATAGGGTGGCCAATGGACCTCGCTGATAGAATAGCCTCTGAACAAAGGCCTGTGTAGCAAGGGAGTGGGTGCCTGCGAAACAATCTGTGGAGGGGGCATGACCAGCATGATGGTCAAGAAGGCCAGGGGACTGCAGTTGTGCAAGAGCACAAGAGGACAGCTTTATCTGATGTAAGAAGACCGTTGTCTTTGCTGATAGAGCACATTCCCTGCAATGTTAAAATACCATGCACATTTATACTCAACGTAAAACATGTCAGAATTCTGGGCAAGTCAATGTACCATGCATGCAGCCTCTGTTGCCTCATGACGAACTTTGGTTGTTATTTTACTCTTGACTTTGTTCTTTTCATAGAGTACCAGCAAATTTAAATTTTGAGATCAAGGAACTGACAGCAGCATAACTGCTCAGTAAAGTATTTTTAGCATGTCTTCATTAAAAACGACACTTGTGTGCTACATTTCATTTGAACCAGCAGGTCTGTTCCATTACTGACAGTTTGCTCTCATTTCTTTCTTGAGATCTCAAAGAATAGGTAAGCCCATTTCTTAGAACTATATCACAAATTATTAGTTTAGACATTATGCAACTAGAAAACAAGTGAGATAATACCCTTACCACAGTAACCTAGACCTGAACCTGATAAATAGGCCGACCCCAACTCCGATGTCACCTCCATGCTGAAGTTTTGCACTTATCCCCAAGCACAGGGAGGCAAATTCTACACCTTTGTGCTCCTGAAGTATTTTTGTTCTATTACAGTAGCCATTACACCATACAATTTATCCGATTTTGTAAAACTAGCTTATAAGTATCAACATGTTTACCTCACCCACTGGACTTTGAATCTCTGAGGACTCAGATCATGCCTCTACTCATTTCTATATTCTCAGCATCTAATGCTCGAGGTAGACATCACTAACACCTGTGCTTCTCTTTTCCAAGACTCTGGGTAGGACAACACTCCCAGGGTCTTAACAGAGTGAGGTCACATGACTGGCTTTGGTCAATGAAATATGAGCAAAAGTGATTTCACGCAGAGCATTTAAAAGCCCATGTGTATTGCTAAATTATGGAAACAACCCAGATGCCCCTCACTGGATGAATGGATCCAAAAACTGTGGCACATATATACCATGGAGTTCTACTCAGCACTTAGAAACAATGATATTGCAGCCTTTGAAGGTAAATAGATGGTTATGGAAGAAATCATGCTGAGTGAAGTCAGCATAACCCAGAGAACCAAGGGTGGAATGTCTTCACTCATCTGTGGAGGCTGGAGCTAGACCCTAGCCATTGTGAAAGGTGGTCAACTTTCATGTATTAAACCCTGAAAAGGTGTAGTGACATACAGCCTAAGGCATTCGTAGAGATGTATTGGGAAGGGTGGCAGAGGGATAAGGGTGGATAATTAGGGGGTGCTCGGGGGTAAATCTAATTTTCAGAATATAAATATATTACATTGTTTTGTTGGAAAAATAAAAAGAAATAAATGCCCATGAGTGATTCTCCACTCTTTCTTTACATGCTGCAGTCACTATGAAAGAAGCAGAGTTGGCACCTGGAGGACAACCCTGGAGAGCCTCTCCCCACCCCGCTTTCTCTTTGAAAGCAAGAAATAAACTTTTTCATTTTGTTCAGCTACAAAGATTTTGGTCTTACTGCGGCAAAACCTAGACTGTCAGATAGTAGGTGCCCCAAAAGAGCCCTGAGGAGGAAGAATGGATACCAGAGAAGGAACAGATAGGTGACTGCTGTGGGCGGCAGTGTGGGCTGTGTAGAACAGGTGCTACATCAGGGGATGCTGCCTGCAGTGAAAGAAACAATTAACACAATCATTAGTCCACTTTACTTGGTCTTAGAGTTAGCCTTGTATTCCCAAAGCTAATTGCTTAAATAGAAGTTGCAATGTTTATTACAGTCATTAAGAAATGAAACTGGTTTTGAATTTCACACTCTTCCTTCTCACTGGAGCAATACCCTCCTGTGCATATCCTTTGTCCAAGACAGAAGATCCTATTTAAAACAAGTAGGTTTGAAAATATAATACTAATTAGCTATAACTCTCCATTCACTAATGCACAACAGTTAGACAGTGGTTCCTGAAGCCCCTGAAACAATTCTTTTTCACAGGGGTTTGAGAACTTAAATAATCTCCAAAAACATGTGAGAGAGTTGGGTTGGAAGAGGGCTTCTGTGAGTCTTAACATGCAAAGATGGACTTCACCCATCTAAACTCCTGAGAAGGGTACCCGGTCACAGATAAAGCAGAGTCCTCTGCTAGGGCCAGGTAAACTGACAGATAGGTGCAAGGGTGAAGAAACAGGAGAGCTGTACATTTAAACAATGAGCGGAAACAAGAGGAAGCTCTGATTCAGAGAAGAGTAGCTGGGAAAAGAAGCCCACCAGAAAGGCCATCAGGGAGGAAGCTCACAGGAGGAGAACAGACAACAGGAATGGCACAGCCAAAGGAAACCAAACCCAAAATGAAGAGGGTAGCTCACCCAAGGGAACTGAGTAAGCAGACGAATCTTCAATCACCAGGAGAAAGGCTAAGGAGAGACTTCTCAGGACTGAACCAGAAGAAGATGCTAAAATCAGAAAGGGTTCCCTTCCCAGCTAGGGGGGTAGGGACAATTTTCACTCTAGACTGGAGGTAAAAACAAGGTAGATTAACAAGAACCATTCTTGCTCCAGGTCTGAGACAGGGAGATGCAGCCAGCATGACCAGAAGCCCACAGCAACCCTCCCCACAACACAGCTCCTCTCTCTTCTCCACCAGGACAGACTCTCCCACCAAGGCTGGCTGCACTAGAAGCCCTCTCCTCTTCCCTGCCAGCAGGTGCTGCTCAAGCATGGCCACTGCTAGAAGACTTTAGCGAGAAAGGCTCCACCTGCTTCCCAGCACATCTTGGCCCCTCTCCTCTGTGTTCCCAATAGCTTGCCTTCTCTGGGTACCCAGCAACCAAGCTATACGGGAGAAATAGCCAGAGAGAAAGGAAAATGAAGTAAAACCAAAAGATTCACAGGCTTTAAACCCAGGCACACTGAACAACATTTGATTCACCTTGATTTGCCTCACTTGTATGAAGTCAATCCCTGAACTCCATCACATATCCATGCTGGCATATAAACATACAAAAACCCAGACAGAAGGAATACAACATTCAGAGTTGATTTTTCCTCGGAGTAAACTCTTCTTCTTAAAACAAAACAAACAAAACAAAACAAAACAAAAACCTGTTAACAATAGAAAACACATTCATCTTTAAATGTTCTATTTCTTAAGACAAGGTATTCATCCTTTACCATCCCAGTATTTCCCACAAAAGCTGGGAAGTTAGTTTCAGCCTGGCATAACATTTCCCTAAAAGGAACTGATAAACACACAAAATTGTTAACTGTGGTCCTGCTCCATGGCAATGTTAGAAGATGATTTGGCTGAGCACCAAAACCATGAAATATGTTTTTTATCTCACTGACATGCCCATCACTGGCACCCATGGGCCAAGGAACCAAAGGTGTAATTATTCTATTCAACCACTTGTTACTGTGTGAATACAGTTCTGTCAGGCATTTCAGAACATGTTCAATATACTGTGACAAAATTGAGCAAGATCAAAGTACCACATCAAGGTTTAGAACTCCTCTGTACAGGCGAACAATGCTAAGGTGCCTGGGAAAAGGTCAGGGGCAGAACAAGAAACCACTGGTCAACTGCAGACAAGGCATGCAAATCCCTCATCAACAGCTTCTCTGATTCGGAACCCTACCCATCCAACGTAATGCCCAGGCATGACACAGAAATGGTACTTGGGTCACCCTAGCACAATCAGCTTCTAACCAGAGGTCCAGGGACCTCTCAGGACCCTCCATGGGTCCTAGCTTCACTTTCTTTTTTTAAAATTTTTTTTATTAAGCATTGAGTTATTGTACAATCATAAATGAAAATATGATGTGCATGTTTTTAAGCCAGAATTACCCCCATATTATCCACACCCCAGTCTCTTCATTCTTCTATATTTTGCCCCTACAAGTGGTATACATGCTTACACTGTGAATTTTCCAGAATTAATGATTGCATAAGTATTATTTGGATTCTCAGGGGGGTAAAGAGTATGCTACATTGTTGATTGTCTCCCTAGTTCCCTCCCATCTCCCTCCTTCCTCCTCCCCTACATATCTATGATTGCCTTACGTTATGTGTTGCTACAGATTTTCTGGGTCTAATGCATGAGTTTGACTACCTTTCACCAAAGGCTGGGTTTAGCTCCAGGCTCCACAAATGAAAGAAAACATTTGACTCTTGACTCTGGGTTTGCTTAACTTTGCTCAGCGTGATTTCTTCCATTGCCGTCCATTTACCTTCAAAGGCTGCAATACTGTTATTTCTAATTGCTGAGTAAAATTCCATTGTACACATATACCATAGTTTTTGGATCCATTCATCCAGTGAAGGGCATCTGGGTTGGTTCCATATTTCTTAGCTTTACTTTCAAGGCCAGGCCCTTCCCTTGCCTGTCCCCCTATCTTCCACACAAGCTTAGGGATCAGGCTGCTTCTTTACCTTAATCATGGCCAATGCCTGCTCCATTCATTACCTTCTTCACACCACAGTGACACCTTCTACAGTTACATTTTCCAGCACTGCTCTTACCTGGGCTCCTGTATCAACCAAAAGTTCTCTCAGGAAAGAGCCCATTGAAGATGTGTGGGGAAGGTTGAGACAGCCACTGGGACATGCTGCAATATACAGGGACTTTAACTTTTAATAGCTGGAGGTCAGAAGGCAAGGGGCAGATTCAGCTCCCCTTGGATGCTGAAGAGAGCAGAAGGGACTGTCAGTGGGAACTGCTGTAATAAATAGCTGGTCACAAACACCACCTGCACCCCAGTAAGGTGGAGAGGCACCTCCCTCCTCCTGGCTTCCACTGACTGGACCAAGACCAAAGCCAGAGAGCAAGGGAATCCCCAGGGATGAAAGTCCACAGAGGGCAGCTTCCAAGGTGTAGACCAGAGCAGAGATGGGCAGAGTCTCCATGGGATGGACAGGGATCAGCACAGTTGTCACACATCCCCTATGATCCAAGTGCTCATCCTGGGCTTTTTGCTTTAATTGCTGTTTAAAAACAACAATTTGTCATAACCTTCTCCCTCAGAAATTGTTCAAAACTTCCAGAATCAAAAAATTCTCTCTTCTATTGGAGCAGTAGGGTCCAAACTGAACCTCCAGGTTGTTCTCTTAGGCATCTTGTCTTTCTGCTACCAAGTTAACGAAATTACGATGCAAAATTACAATCCAAAAGGAGAGGAAATCACCTGGGAAGGCCTTTGACAGTCACAAAGAGGGACTGCCACCGAGTTCTCTTCTGACACTTCTCCCAGAATTTAGTTTACAACCAAATGATTTAATCTTCTAGAAACAGATGTAGAGATATGTTCAGTTTACTTTTTTGATGTGACAGATTCTTGATTTAATCAGATTCCTCTTGCATCTTCAAATGCTCCCTCTGCTAGTACAGAACTTTCTCCTTCCCCAACTAAAGATATGGGTCCAAAGGGCTCTGCAAGTTGAATAGACATCTCACGTAGAAAGACCACCATTCTGACCTCGGTAAGAAAAGGAGCAAAAAAAATAAAAATGGATTCCTTCCCTACTATAGATAGAATATAGGTAATTCCATCTTAGAAACAGGGACTCAGGTTGCTTGACTTACTCTGAGTCACACAGCCATTAAGTGACAAACTTACAGAATAATATTCTCTCTCTTATATGACAGCCATATTGTGCTTTAACACATTGAAATAGGCATCAGACTTCCCCTGATCTACAAAAGTTTCCATCACATTCCTCTTCTCTAATTAAAACATATAAATTTGTACAAAATATTTCATAGCTATCTATAAATCCAGGGTATATTAGAAGAGTAGAACATCTGCAGTGTTTGTTCACCGTAGTCAACATGTGGAGAGGCAGAGCTAGTAGCAGAGATAAGCTGCTCACTTCCCTCAATAGCAGCCCAAGAGTAAAACAAATTTACAATCAACACTGAAAGCCCATGTTGGGTAATCACAAGTATTTGCATGTTCGCCTCCTAACAGCTACAGGCAAATGATTTGACAAGGTCAAATTCAACAGAAGGAAACACCAATGGGGCTGCAGTTTAAGTTGCCAGACCAGTTAGGGAAAAAAATACAGGAAGCTAACTAGCTACAAAGCAAAACCCCTCGTTTTCAGGACACCTCAACTTCAGTAAACATTTGTTTTGCCTCATGAGAAATCCTGAATTATGTTTTCTCTACAGATACCACAAAGAGTACAAAATGAAAAGAAAAGCATTTTATAAGCAAGAATTCAAAGTCCCATGAATAGAGCAGATAAAATACAAAAAGGAATAACTGAGTCACAGAAGAAAAGATCTGCCTACTCACCACAAGAATTATGGGGACTCAAGGGCAAGTCTAAATCTGTTGTCCATTTTATGAAAATTATTTGGGAAGTTTAACTTAAATTTTACTTATTTTAAAACACATAAACCTATGAGGAAACCAATAATAAATCTCTCTTACACACACGCACACACACACACTTCTAACTTCCTAACTGGAATTTGGTTTCTTCCATCTTAACATTACTCTAAGGCTACTCCTGCTTTTCCTAAAAAAAAATTTAAATTTAATCTCCCCTGACATTTAAATCATTACCTAAGCAATATCAATGTTCATATAAATTGTTAATACACTTTTAATTTGCATTTTTCAAACTCCCACAAACTAACAGAGATTTGTTTGTACGTACCATTTTTAAAACTTTTGTACTTCTATAAATTATGCAGCTACATTTTTAAAAATGAAAACATGGCACCATTAAGGCACAGCATCAATTTAATAATAGTTTTACAGGGGAGAATAGTACTTCTTTAAATGAACACATCTATGATGATTCCCAATATCAAAAGTCTTAAAATGGGGCTGGAGCGGTGGCTTGGTGGTTAGGGCGCTTGCCCAGCATGCGCAAGTACACGGGTTCAAATTCCAGTACCCATGTACACAACTACGTGTCAGAGCAACGAATGCCATGTGAAAAACTCAATAAAAATTGATTCTCTCTGTCTCTCTCTCACTGTCCTTCTCTCTTTTAAAAAAAAGTCTTAAAATGAATTTAAAAAGAGACCATAATCAAGAAAATACATTGATTATTTAGAGAGGGATATGAAAGATTGTAGTTAGATGGCTCTATTTGGAGCTAGACTTCCTGGGTTCATATTTTGGCTCCTCTACTTCCTTAGTGATCTGAGGCAATTTACTTAGTCTCTCAGTACAATGAGACAATCTGTCATGTGAGGCTCCCTTACTAGGATTGAGTTACTGTTCTTAAGGTACTCTGAACAACTCAACATGAAAAATGTTATATAAGGACTTAAATAATAACATCTGTCCTCATCAGCACCACCACCTACCAGGGCTCACTGAAACATCTGCCACATTCAGAGGTGAACAATTTCCAAATCAAGAAACTGATAAAATATTTTAATGCAAAAAAATATTTACTGACAACTAAACGAGCACTTCTGTCAAAATTTTAGAGGAAAGTCAAATAAAAGGTAAAATAATTACTATAACCATGGTCTTGCTCTCTAGAAGGCAGGATGGGAAAGATTTTTAAACCAGGGGTCTATGTGGCCCAGGCTTTGGAACATCCATGGACCACCTGAAATGAGAAGCCAAATATGTCTACATGTATGTTTTTCTGCAGTGCTCTTTTCTGATTCCTAAAAATGCCTAATATAAAAAAATTTAGATCCATTCACTTCAGGTAATCATAGCACATTAAAAGATAAATAGACCAAAGTTATTTGTATATTCTATTTCATTTAATTGTAAATGGGTTCAGTTACTTTTACAAGTATACACACTTCTGACTTCCTGATATGAAATCTCTCTTTTCTTTTCTTTTTCTTTTTTCTTTTTTAAATTTTCTCTGAGATGAGGTCTCACTATGTTATCCAGGCTATCTCAAATTCCTGGGCTCAAGAGATCCTCCTGCCTCAACTTCCCTGGTAGCCAGAAGTACAAGCACATGCCACCGCACCCAGCTTCAAGTTTCTTAAATATCAGGCATGTTACCATCAGAAACATAAATCCTAGATTACAAGGAACTCATTCTCTCTCTTCTTCCAGTTTTTCATACAGGCCAGAAAAGCAGCTTGCTTGCTTTCTAATGTAATATGGAGCTGAGAACAAGTAGCTTCTGCAATGAATCATCCCAAACCTTCATGCCTCTTGGAGGATGGCTGGTGTGACTGATAGCTGCCCAGCTCAAACCACTGCCACAACCTGTAGGTAATTAGTGCCATCACTGAAGACACTAATACTTGAAATGTTCCATGCATCCATTTTTTTCAATATGCTACATGTTACTGTGATGTTGGAGTCTTAGACAACGACGTATTGGAAAAGTCACAGTCTCTGGAGTCAGGGAATCCAGGGTTCTATTCCATCTCTACTGTTTCCCATCTGGGTGGCCATGGGAGTGTTATTAACCTCTCTGGATCATAATTTCCTCATAGGTGAAAATACCTCCTCCTTTTGGAGATGATTGAGGTGTGAATCTGATAAAAGACCTACTAAATAGCATCTGTGGACTTTCCCCTTTCCACACCCTGGAATGACTGAAAGCAATAATGTGGGTCACAAAAAGTTAAATCAGTGAGTTGAATTATTTTGCTTTCACATAAAATCTTACAACTTCTCACAAACCACTTCCAGAACATATATCATCACTGGAATTACCAGTATTCCTAACAAGAGTTGTTACGCAATATTGAGTGAAGAATTTTTAAAAATCACAAGTACTCAAAGTCATCACCAGTGACTTAACGCCTACCTTTCCATCTATTTTTAGCTTCACAAGTTACCAATTACTGCCAAGTCAATTTAAGAGACAGGGCAAGTGCAAAACTCAGCCTATTTTGTTATTGTACCAGGACGCAGACACCACCTAAAATATTCAGGATGTGTTGGAATATCACTTTTTAAAAATGGAATGTGACTTTGCATACAAAAGTAAAAAACAAATTGTGCCCAGATTTCCATAAATATGTTTATGAGAGTTCAATTTCCTAGAATAAGCATCTAAATAGGAGAGGAAAAATTTAAGCTCCAATGTATCTAACACTTTATCTACATTGTCCCTATTCTTGGAAAAGCTGGCCTGAGGTATTTCTCATTACAGAGGAAGAACTAGAGACTCTGGGATTTCAGGGCATAACTCAAGAAGACAGAGTGGTGGCACTGGGAGTCAACTCCGGTCCCCCAGCCACATCATGCTCTTGTCCTCCCATCTAATCTTGTACCCAAAGTCTATTGGGGTTGGGGGACAGGAAGACAAAAAATGAAGTATTAACTTGTCACTGAGTTCTTTTGCTAGAATTCAATGAAAGTAAAATAAAATAAGTAAATCTATAGTTCTCTTTCCTTCTTCCCAAATATTTTTGGAAGTGATATCTATGGTTTTATAGCTGGCTCTGTATTTGTGGGTTCTTGCATCTGCAAATTCAACCAAACACAAATCAAAAATATGTTGGGGAAAAACTCATGTACAGACTCAATATAGCAAAATAACTATTTCCATACCATCAACATTGAATTAGCTGTCATAAGTAATCTAAGTATGATTTAAAGTACATGGGAAGGGGCTGGAGCGGTGGCTCAGCGGTTTCGGCGCTTGCCTGGCATGCATGAGGACCCGGGTTCAAACCCCAGCACCACGTACACAACTGAGTGTTGGAGCAACTAAGGCCATGTGAAAAACTAGTTTCTCTCTTTCTCTGTCTCTCTCACTGTCCCTCTCTCTTTAAAAAAAAAAAAAAA
>PVKS010034934.1:0-20486 GCA_004027875.1 Aplodontia rufa
GTGTATAAGATGTGTATATATTCTGGACATTGCAATTATCCCCAGGAGTGCCCCCCCCAAATTACCCTCCCTTATCCCTCCCTTCCCCTTCCCATTATAACTCTAAAAATAGTATTAGATTGTAAAACATTACATCTTATCTGAATTTAACTCATGTTTCTAGACCAACTTTCTCATTGTCCAGGGTCTAGTCCCCACCTCCACAGATGAGTGGAGACAACCGACCCTTAGATTTCTGGGTTAAGCTGATTTTACTCATCATGACCTGTTCCATAACCATCCATTTACCCTCGAAGGCTGCAATGTCATTGTTGGTTGGTTTTTAAGATGGAGTCTTGTTTTGTTATCCAGTATATCTTTGAATTCCTGGGCTCAAGTCAGCCTCCAGAGTGCTGGGTCTACAGGCACAAGCCACCAGGCTTGGCAGGAAATCTGTATTTTTTTTTTTAAGTTCCTCTGATGACTCATTAATGGTCAAATTTGGGAAACACCAGTGGACCCCACATTTTACTTTTAAGACCTCAGAGCATTATATCATAATGCCTCCCTGATTGAACCCTGTTCATAGCATGCTATAAACATTTCCTCGATGTTCAGTTACCAGTGATCAGTTTAAATTATAAAAGTGTCATGCCATAATCTTGAAATTAGTGAAGCATTTTTAAAAAAATTATAGTACCCATTACTATTAATTGTGAGATGGGAACTCCTGCTGAAGGAATTGTAAAATAATAAAGCCTTCTTGGAAAATAATTTGACAGTATGTATGAACAGACCTAAATATGGTTATGCTCTCTGATCTCGTTATATTTCTAAGACTGTATTGTAGGTAAATAATCACAAATGTGGATCAAGTTTTACATAAACAGCATTTATCACAGTGTTATTTATAGTAGCAAAAAGTAAAACAATCTGTTACATATAGAAAATTCTTTAAATATATTATGATGGGGTTGGAGTGGTGGCTCAGCAGTTATGTGCTTGCCTGGCATGTGTGAGGATGTGGCTTTGAATCCCAGCACCACATACACAATGAAGTGTCGGAGCAACGAAAGCCACATGAAAAACTAAATAAAACTGATTCTCACTTTTTAAAAAATTAAATAAAGAAATAAATATATTATGCTGCATTCATATGATAGAGTATTATAGAATCATTCAAAATTATTGTGAAGACATATTTAATACCTTTAAACACAAAAGAACAGCTATAAAATTACATGTACAATTTGTACTTAATTTTATACATACATACATTTAGAAATACTAAGTATAAATTTTTTTAAACAGGTAATGATTCTCTGAGTAGTAAAAGAATGTGTGCTGTTTTGTTCTTTAGTGTTTTATATTTTCCAAACTGTCTACTAGAGGCATGTGTTACTTTTATTAAGCAAAAACATCTAAAAATTTTAATTCTTGACCAGCTCTTACGGTGCATGTCTCTAGTCCCAGCAACTCGGGAGATTGAGGCCAGAGCACCTCAAGTTTGAGGGCAGCCTTAGCAACTAAGCAAGACCCTGACTCCAAAAAACAGAAGAAGAAAAGAAATCAAGTCCGTACTCTCATCTGTTTCATAAAAAGGTTAAGGAGAATTCATTTGGATGAATGCTATTAGAGAGGTCCTTTTTGCCTGTAGTGTGTGTTCTGGAGACTTGCACACTGTCTAGTTCCCTGTTGCATAGTTTTGTCAGGTTATCAGCATCAAGTTTAGTAGCCTGTGGTTTTTGTTGTTTTCTGGGGGGTTTGGTTTGTTTGTCTGTAATAATAGCTTTTTTTACTTTAAACTCATATAACATAAAATTTAGCCTTTCAAAGTATACAATCAGTGGTATTTAGTTTATTCACATTGTACAGCCATCATCAATATCTAATTTCAGAACATTTTCATCAACCCAGTAAGAAACCCTGTATTCATTAGCAGTCACTCTCCATTTCTCCACACCCCCTGCAGCCCCTGGAAACCACTAATCCACTGTTTCTATGGATTTACTTATTCTGGACATTTCACATAAATGCAGTTGTGCTACGTGTGGCCTTCTGCAACGACATGGCAGTTCTTCAGCCTCTCCTCCCCACACTGCCACACTAGTCTCCCTAGCACAACTGTAATTTTACCATCTCTTGCTCAAAACCTTCATTGTGCTTACTAGCTTATTAAATTAACAGGAGTGATGACTACTTGTTCTAGCATTTAAAGTTTTCAAGCTCTACAAAGTAAGTTCTTAACCAAATATCTAGTAACTAAATGAACTGAATGAATAAAATGCCAACTGGACATTTTCTCTCTCCCTCAAAGAGGAAGGTAATTACTACAAGTTAATCTGATATCAGGTCACTGGGGTGGGGCAGGAAGGTCACTCCTTGAAGTTAGGGGCAGAGACTCTTCAGCTCCAGTAGGGTCAGCACTGCAGGACCAGCTTGACAGACTGAAGGCTGGGGCCTCGTCTACATCTCGCTTATTCAGAGGGCTTTACTGACAGGCCCTAGGTGACACTTTGAGAAAAACAGTTCTAGGGCTGTTCTGGCTTAGGTCGGGCCTGGCTACAATGTGGGACAGAGAATTGAGACTCTCCCTTCTGCCCGTGCTGTGGCCATGCTCACTGTGCACTCTCTCCAGCACCTCCAGCCTGGCTTGCTTTCCCCATGTACGGCTTTGGGATCCTGAAGGCAGGCATTCACTACATGCCCACTGCCACCCCATCTTCACTTTGGAGAATTCCACTATTCTCTAAAACCGAGCCCAGGCATTTTGCCAAAGTCCCCCTGTAACTGGAAGTAATTCCCTTTGTTCATGTGTACTGTCTTCCATGTTAGTTAATTCCCTACTTGTATTTTCTTCTCAAATCTTCCATTTATGAGATCAAGTTCTGTTTCTTACTCAGTGGTTGTGTTGCAGTGTCCGTGGAGCGCAGTGATTTGCCCTTAGCAGCTACTCCATAATTATCAGGACAGTTGAATTGAACATCAGAAGGAAATAAATGAAAATAGATTTTAAGTTAAAAGCCTATAATTTACCTTACAATTTTAATACCAAAAGGAGACTTGTATGAATTATAAACTTAACCTTCTCAAACTTAATTGTCCAAATGTGTTTTTGCCCTAAGTAATAGTCAGTGCTCTTGGTTCTGAAACATTAACTTGAAAGAAAACACCAAAATAAAGAAATCATATGTGTGTGCTTATGAACACATATATAATGAGTCATGATTCCTCTGAGACCGGGCTTAGTTTTCTCTACATCATTTTAATCCAACCGGAACCAAGGTTTGAAGTGCAGCTTAATGAATTATGATTCCTTTGAGTTTGGTCCCAGACAGAAGGAATATAATACAGTCAGCTATCTCTGTGGTGTCAAGCAATTATCTTAATTCATTGCAGGTTCAGTATTTGCCAGATATAGCTAAACAAGGTATAGGTTTTACAAAACAATTGTTCTTTGTTCTTTCAGTGCAAAAACATCTTGGGACTAATAATTTTTAAAACAGAAGTGGAAAGCAACACATTACAACATTAGAGAAGTTTGTTTTAATCTTTTTTTTTTTAAAAGAGAGGGATTTTGAGAGAGAAAGAAGCAATTTTTATTTAGTTTTTCATGTGACTTTCGTTGCTCCCACATACTCTTTTGTACATGGTGCTGGTGTTCAACCCATGTACTCACACATGCCAGGCAAGCGCAGTAACCGCTGAGCCCATCCTAATCTTTTTAATGTTTATTCTGGACTGTGCTAATTTAGTCCATTAGTTTATCAACATGTAGTATACTTCAAGCCCATTTGCTTTTAAATTTGTACCAGCTACCTAAGGGGTAGTTAGAATCTATCCTCCTTGAGTCCAGTTATATTTTTATTCCACAAAGTGGGGGAAAATTCCATTAGCTTCTCTGGACTACTCTGTATTCTTCACAAAGTTCCCTGAAACTAGAGGGCTCTCTGGCCCTGAAGTCAGAGACCTGGGCTATGTTGTCAGTCCCAGCGATAGCAGCATGATTATGATGCTGCTGACAGGTGTTTGTGTTCCAAGTTTGAAACTTAGGCTGAAATAGAAATCTCTCATAAACTTAACAGGATGGTTGGTTTTGACGATTACCAAAATCTAACATTTGAGATGGAGGGGAAAATGGTTTAATTTATTGTTTTAACTCACATTTTCAGATATCAAAGTCATTTAAATTTTCAAATAATTCTTTTAGATAACCTTTTTAAGCGAGAGGGACAGTGAATCAATTGTATTTAGTTTTTTATTAATGTATTATAGTTGACATAATGATGGGATTTGTTGTCACATATTCCTAGATGCACATGATACACCAATATAATTTGGTCAGTATCCCCCCCCACCCTACTCTACCTCACTCCTCCTGTCCCCCGATCCCTTGCCTTTCTTCTGGGTCCTATATTTTCCCACCCAAAAAAACAAAAAAAAAAACCAATACAGTGTCATAATTCTTTTTTTTTTTAAGAGAGAGGGACAGGGAGAGAGAAAAAAGAGAGAGAAACAATTTTTATTTAGTTTTTCATGTGGTCTTCGTTGCTCTGAGACTTCGTTGAGTATGTGGGGCTGGGGTTTGAACTCAAGTACTTACGCATGGCGGGCAAGCGCCGCGGTAACCGCCAAGCCACAGCTCCAGCCCTCAGTGTTATAATTATTATACCTATGAAGAACATTTTATATGTATACAGCTGTAGTATATACAGTGACATTTATAACTGCTTGGAATGTACCTTGCTTTTATCTCAGTTCCAGCATTTCCCCTTCTACTTATTTAGTTTTTCATGTGGCCTTCACTGCTCTGACACTCCATTGTATACATGGTGCTGGGGTTTGGACCCATGTCCCTGCCTTTGTGAGGCGAGTGCGGAAACCATGAGCGACTGCTCCAACCCTTAGATAACTTTAAATTGGAGTGATTCTCAGTAACTTATTATGTAGGTTTGTGTTCGTTGTGAATAAAAATGCTTAATTTGGGGGCTGGAGCAGTGGCTCGGTGGTTTCGGCGCTTGCCCAGCATGCACAAGTACATGGGTTCAAACCCCAGCACCACATACACAACTAAGTGTCAGAGCAACGAAAGCCATGTGAAAAACTCAATAAAAATTGATTTTCTCTCTCTCTCTCTCTCTCTCTTTCACTGTCCTCTCAAAAAACATGCTTAATTTTGTCTTATTCATGTAAAACCAAATTGGTTTGGGGGTTGGGGGAAACAGGACACTGTTGAGCTAAAGCTTTGTTTGTGTTTTTGTAGCAGGAGATTGAACCCAGAGGCACTCTATCATTGGGCTATATCCACAGGCCTTTTTTATTTTTATTTTGAGAGACAGAAAGAGAGAATCATTTTTATTTAGTTTTTCTTCTGGTTTTCGATGCTTAGACACTTAATTGTGTATGTGGTGCTGGGGTTCAAACCCAAGTCGTCACGCATGCCAGGCAAGCATGATCCCACTGAGCCACCGCTCCAGCCCCCGCAGCCCTTTTTAAAATTTTGATAGAGGTCCTCACCACATTGCTGAGTTTGACCCCAAACTTGTGATCCTCTTGCTTCAGCCTCCCAAGTCATGGGATTATAGACATATACCACCATGCCAGCCCTTTTTCTTTTTCATAGCATCCGTTACCTCATAGCACATACTGTTTAAATATATTGTAATGATCTGACCAAAAATAGGTGTCCGAATTTATATGGTGATAAAATGAATCAGAGCTCTCCCCAAACCAGGTTTCCCCCCAGCGTTCATTTTCCATTTACATAGAATGGTAGAAAACAGAACGCATCAAAGAGTACTTCAGAAAAATAATTATTGTGCAGATTTTACCCTAGTAAGGAAATATAATTTAAGCTGCCAAAAAGGCTGTAACTATCTTCCTTTTTTTCCCCCTGTAACTTCAAGCCCCTAATTTACGTCCTGTACTTTTTCCCTGCTTAAAACATGCTTAAAAGTATTGGCTGTACTTTCTTTTTCTGTTTAGTTAGAGATAAAGAACTCTGAAGAAAATCTGAGATTTCAATGAATGTGATGGAGTGAAGGGAAGAATGGTCTCTGTCGGTAGCTGGAGTGAGAGGCTGCAGCTTGGGCCAGCCTCTGGCACTGCATGGAGCTGGCTAATGAGATAGGCGGGTGTAGGTGGGTGCCAGGAGGATGCCCTGGACCCTGGTGCAGAGAAAGGAGTGTCATTTTAATTGCCATCTACCATGATGGGCTTGGAACAAGAGGTGGAAACCTGAAGGCTTCATGACAATAAATAAGGTATTTCTTAGGAAAAAAAGGAGCATTTTTAGTAACCTTTGCTGGAAAGCTCTTGCTCTAAGCATCACATCAGTAGGGGAGAAAACAAAGTTCATAAAGTTAAAAAGCATAGGCTGTAATAGTGTTAAATAACAGTTTCAGACTTTTGGATAAGGAAGAACTTAGGATAAATTTGGAGAAATATAAATTAAGATAGTAAGTATATAATTATAGTGTTAGTGGTTGGGAATTACTATAGAAATAGCCCTTGTTAGATGAAAGAAAATAATTTATACTTCAAATTTCATTTCTGATTCTCAGCAGTAGAATGAGATCTCATGTCATTCACTTCAGAAAGTCTGTGCAACTTAGCATAGGTTCACCTTGTGCAGTATTCCTCCAAAAAATATGCATGAAAACAGTTGGTACACTTGCAATTTACATCTTAAGGAGCTGGGTATATAAAGGAATCCCTATTTGGTTTGCTTGGACTTTGTTTTTACCAGCAGCAACAAGGCCAGGTTTCTTTATTTCCCCCTCCTCCCCCTCCCGTCTGTCTGTCTTTCTTTCTTTCTTTTTATTGTACACTCATAAAACTCTGCAATTGATGAAAAGAAATTTGGATAATACAAAAATTAAATTATGTGACCCATGGTCACTCTCAAAATAATTTAACTGCTAATACTTTGGTAACTTTCCTTCTAATATTTTTTGTATAAATTCATTTTCCTCTCCAACACTTTAGATTATTTCACAAACATTACATGCTATTGAGTTCAAATAATCTTACATTTAATTAAACCCTTACTATGTTCCAGACTCCTTTATGTTTCCTACTCTCAACAAGCATCTGTGTCTTATTTCTCTAGTTTTATTAATGAAGAAACCGAGATCCAATGAAGTTAACTAAATAATTTCCCCAGGTCACATAATTAAGAGGTGGTCATTCCAGGGATTCCAAACCAGAGTTGACACCAGAGGATGTACTCTTAGCCATGATATTGTACAACTTTTTGTTTGTTTTGCTTTAATGGTCGCATAATAAATTATATTGTGACTTTTAGATTTCTCTTAGAAAGATCTTGCTTAGGGACTGGAGTGGTGGCTCTGCCGTGGTTACGGCACTTGCCCGAATGCGCAAGTACATGGTTTGGAACCCCAGCACCCACATACACAACTAAGTCTCAGAGCAATGAAATCCGTTTGAAAAACTCAATAAAAAATTGATTCTCTCTCTCTTTCTCTCTTCCCTCCTCCCTCCCTCTTTTCCTTCTCTCTAAAAAAAAGAATGATCTTGCTCAGATGTCACCCATCATCTAAATGAAATTTCCTTTACCCCCTTTATTATTACACTCTGTCCTAATCTACCTTATTTTTATTTATAGCTCTACTCACCATCTGCACAGTGAGCATTTTATTTATTTTACTATCCCTCAACTACCAGCTTTCCTCTTAGAACCTGAGAGTCTTGGATTTGGTGTATTTTGTTAATTTCTATATTCCTTAATACCTAGAACCCTGCTCGACACATAATAGATTTCAGTACTATTTGTTAAATAGCTGGTGACCTCTGCCCTCAGTTTAACTGTGCGAATTCAGATTCTTAATTTGCATCTGTTGAACTGGTAGCATGGAATGTCCCAGTGATTCACATTCTCTTCTGTAAATCAAGGCCTGACACTGCCAGCCTCTGAGTGCCGCAGGCTAGTGAGCAACTTCTGCACACCTCCTGTTTCTGCAGCCAGGTGTGCCCACCAAGAGCCAGATTCTTGTTTCCAAACCAGTTTATACCAGTTGTACTTGTTATTGAAATTGCACAATTTAATTAAATATTATGTAACCAATTACATGAGTTTGAAAGTATACATTTGTTTCTATGAAAATTAGGGCTCAAAATCAAATAGACAACTTGCTACTAGATGGGTACATGCAGCACATTCATAATAGACTAGGGGAAAAACAATAAAAATCTGTACCTTAAAAGAACTTTTTGTTGTTGTTACCAGAGATTGAATCCTGGGGCACTTAACCCATGAGCTTCATCTCCAGCCCTTTCTTACTTTATTTTGCCTAGGGCCTCAGCCTCCCAAGCCACTGGGATTACAGACATGTGCCACTGAGCTCATCTTAAAAGAGCTTTTTTTTTCTTCTTCTTCTTCTTTTTCCTAAAGAGAGGATCAGTTTTATATCTGGTTTTTGTTTCTCCAACACTCTTGTGTATGTGGTGTTGGGGTTCAAACCCAGGTCCTTTGCATTGCCCCTGCCAGGCAAGCACTCATTAAGTTAATGCCAAACCAGCACTCTGGCCCCTCTAAAGAACTTTTAACAACTTTTTTTTTTTTTTAAGAGAGAGGGACAGTGATAACAATTTTTATTTAGTTTTTCATGTGGCTTTCATTGCTCTGAGACCTTGTTGTGTACATGGTGCTGGAACTTGCATACTCCCGCACGCCGGACAAGCGCCGTAACCACCGAGCCGCCAAGCTACCAGTCCCACCCCCAAGAACTCTTAAGTGTAAGTCCTAGGTCTATTTTAAATAAAAATTAGAAATAAAAGTATCTTGATTATAATTGATTTATGCAAGACAGGTGCTGAAACTCCAATAGAGACTAATACCCAAATTTACATGTGCAGTGTTAAAATGAAATGATTAAAGTAGTATGTATTATTTTCCATCATTCTCCTTGATAACTGAATTTTTAAATCAACAATTACTGATTCCAATTATATTACATAGGGAGGGTTTTTTTGTTTTATTTTGTTTACTGTTTAGAATGAAACTCAACATTCTTGGTGTGCCAGAGAATTTCTTTGCTGCTTTTATTTCATTAACTTCATGCTAACTTCAGTAATAACAATAATACTTCCTTTGTCTTGAGGGAATAATTGCTTCTTAGCTGAGCCATGGTTTCCTTTCTGCACTGGAGTGTGAGTTTCAGGAAGACAGGGACTTTCTTATGTTGTATCATGTCTCTAACCCAATGTCTAAAACAGTACCTGGAACATTAATTATTTATTGGAGGAATGGATAGCTGATTCTAAAGTGGGTGTGTTTTTCATAGAAAGAACTGTTTTGAATTTTATAATGATACTGGTACATTTTTAGCAAAAAAAAAAAAGTACTTTCAAATAGTGTAGTCATTGCTTAATAAGTTAAATTAGAATATACTGATTTCTGAGGCAGGTGAAGTAGCACAGTGGTGGAACACTTTCCTAGCCTTCATAAGGCCCTGGGCTCAATTCCTAACATCACAGGGAAAAAAGAAAAAATATATATACACACGCACTCTAATTTCTGTAATTAAACTCAAGTTTATAAATTCTCTCTTCAGTGAAAGTATTAGAGTACTGAATAGGAACCCACAGTGCCCACATTACAGTGGTTAAGAATTGAGGAACTGTTTGGATTTACTTATGAACTCTAAAACTTCCTGTGTGGCCTTGGTCAAGTTAAATTATCTCTTCTATACCTCAGTTTCTTCATCTGTAAAGTAATGTTAATCATATGGTGTTGTAAACTCTTATAGGCAAAGTATGTGCCTGCCAACATACTAAGCACTCAACAAATGATAGTCATTTGAATTAAACCTGAGTTTAAATCCTGGCCCATCATTTATTATATGTGATTTAGGTGAATTAGTATGGAAGCAGGTCAGAGAGGTTAGATAATCTGTAAAATATATGTGCATCTTAAAAATGAAATTTTAAGCAGGGAGATTAGTGCAGAGTGCCTAACTCATCTCAATACATGTTAGCCAGATACACAATGAAAGAAATCATTATACCATGGTGGAAGACTCATTTGTCTATTTAGGAAATTTTTACGAATCATTTAATAAAACCACTTTTTTGTATGAGTACAAATCATCTTTCCTTTGCCATTTCAGTAAGTTTCTCTTATAAATAATGGGGAAAAATAATCTTATTAAGATATTTAAAATTGGTTTCAAGGTAAAGAAAGATAATTGTAGGCTGGGGATGTAGGTCTGTAATGGAAAGCTTGCTCAGCATGGGAAAGGTGTTAGAAGCCTAGCACTGCAAAAAGTAATAAAAATAAAAAAGTAAAGACCAGAAAAGATCATTTAATTTTGATCTGGACAAGTTATAAAAATCAAACACGAGCACTAACAATGTGGTTCTTGTTTGATGACTTCTTTCCAGAATGTTTAAGCCTTCAGTGAAAACTGGTTTATACCCTACTAAAAGGGGAAGGAAAAGGTACCATTACGCAAGGAATGCGGCTTCTTCCCTGATATTTTCTTATCTGAGGCTTTATTAAATCCTATTCTTCCTGTTCCTGGCCATGTTAGCACTGGCTGACATCCTTGGATATATAAGCAGCCCAGTGGCTGACTATGTTAAGGAACTAAAGCCTAGGAGAATTCTAAAAGTAGAAATCATCCCAGGCCACTGATTCCAGACTGGACGGTCCGCCCCCGCCCCCCCGCCCCCGTTGGTAAGGAAAGTGTAGAACAGCTCCCTGCTACTTAGAAATTCTACCCTGAATTTTGCTGACAAGACTTTAAGAGGGTTTTAGCCCCCTTCTTTGAGATATAGATGATAAAAATGTTACAGCAAAATATTTGTGTCCCAGTGAACATGCATTTAGCCATTTATTTGATTATTGCAGCATGTGTTAAAGAGCTGCTGCTGCCCATTTGCAGCCTAATGTGTTTATTACAGTCTTCCCAATGGCATCTTGAAGTTTCTTTCAGCTAAAAAATTCATGAGCATTATTGGCTTTTAGTCAGAAAATGGAATATGTCTTCTAGTTACTGTCTAATATTCCACTTTGAGGCCATTATACAAAAGTAAGTCTAAGAGCAGAACATATTGAGAAGGAAGGAATTTTTAGCTTAAACATTTGTTTATACACTGTTATTACTGTTCTGTGGACTAAAGTACAGCATACGGAAGGTAGGTGCTAAGCCATTCTACTTGGAGAGTAGTTGCAGTTGTAGGATCCTTTGTTTTCTTTGATCCTGTACCCACCTGTAAACTGCTAGCGTTTTACTATTTTGAAAATCATGTCCTACTGAGAGGAGTTTGTGTCTGGCTTATTGTAGTTATTTAAAAAGTCAGTAAACTAGAAAGTTGAACTGAGAATTTGTTTCCAAATAAGATGTCTTTTATTCTGGTTTATTTACAGTGAGTTTCCTTTAACTATGCAAGCTGACTGTTGTCACCGTATGAATTGCTGTGCAGTTTTATGAGTAAATCTGTAGGTACAAACTGTAATATGTCTGTAACATAGACTTCTCATGTTAGATAAATTAAGATTGTCATGTGAAAGCAGAAGCACCAAGTGTTATGTAAAGATGAGCTTAAAAGTGTTCTTATGATCTAGTAAAAAGAGTAATAGTGCTTTGGGGAAAATATTTACACCATCATACCAACTAAAATGTCTTGAAATGTTGTGTAGTGTCCTCTGCCACCCTCTTAGATGCATTACTTGTTTGCCAGTTGTGAAGAGAAGGGTCCGTTTTTCTGTGTGCCCTGGTCTCTCTATTTAGTAAATCTATATAGTTTTGTTCTATTTGCACATATGATGCTTCTTTCTTTGTATATCTCAAAAATATATCCTTGCATAGTCTGGGTATTTACTGCATAGAATATTTATTTAGTTATTGCCGAAAGTTGGTTCTTGCCAAAATTAATGTTTGCTTTGGGTAATTTTGACCAATTAACACTATTTGGAAGGAGGTGTTTCCTCTGCTCCATCAATTGGGTGTCTATTTGTGTCATCCAACTGGCTTCCAAGGTTTGGCCCACTCTGTTTTCTACTTTCTCAGACACCCACAACTGAAAAGCACATTGTGTTTATTGAAGCGTTAGATACTATGTTTCCTTAGACTTATCATAGACTGACCCAGAAATTTTATTTTGTATAATAAAGGGATCCCCCTAGAACACAATATACTTTGGATGAGCAGATATTTTCATTTTTTGATAAATCAGTACAGAATGTAGCTTTAGCTTTTAAGGTGATCTTCTGAGCCATGGTGGCTCTCTAAAAGATTATTCTTTTATGGTTAGTAGGACAGAAATGGAAGTATTTAAGTGATGATTTATGTATACTTCTATATTGCTTATGCATTTCTTTAAGAAAAATTATGTAGAATCAGATAATGCATTATATGAGGGTTTCATATATCTTTTGAAAAGAGAATTCAGAAAGAACCTGGAGGAATAGAAATGGAGCTCAGTGGGCAAGTGCTTACCTAGGGTGTGGGAGGCCTTTGGTTCCATCTCTGGGACTGCATGCACACACACAAAACCTGGAAGGCCTTGGAAGCTGTAGGGCCTCTTTGCTCTCCTTAAGAACTAGATGACTTAACAGGCAGTGCTTCTTTCTCACGAAGGCTTTGATAAGAGAAGCTGTTTGAGCAGCTCTTTGTGTTTCATTTCTACCTTGAGAAATTTCATTGTATGTATCGTCTCAAAGTAAAAACTTTCAGAGAGTGCCTGACTTTTTGCAAATATTTCTGGGCGCTAGCAACAGATCTGATGGTTTTTTGTTTTGTTTTGTTTTTGTTTTTTGTTTGTTTGTTTGTTTGTTTTTAAAGAGAGAGGGACAGTGAGAGAGATAGAGAAAGAGAAACAACTTTACTTAGTTTTTCACATGGCCTTAGTTGCTCCAACACTTAGTTGTGTACATGGGGCTGGGGTTTGAACCCAGGTCCTCATGCTTGCCAGGCAAGCGCTGAAACCACTGAGCCACCGCTCCAGCCCCCAGATCTGATGTTTGATCATTTTATTATGTGTGGCTTTCAGCAACTGTATTATCCTTTAACTGAATTTGTTCAGCATATAATAAATCTGACATTTTTATAGGCATTGTTTGGAAGATGTCCTATACTGATAAAAGATAAAATACACATTATCGTTTACATGAATTCTGGATGATTAACTAGCTTTAATAGTATGAGGCTGTTTTGCAAGCAGTAAGTGTGTTAAGGTATAAGTTATATGGATGAGTTCTATGAGAGAAGAATGTGCTTTTGAACTGTGTTGAGGTTTGACATTTTATTTGCTTTGTGCCATCTGCTAAGGATTGACTGGCATTCATTGTTCATCCCTTCCAGAATATTGTTACTTTTTTTTTTTTTTAAAGAGGGGACAGTGAGAGAGAGAGAGAGAATCAATTTTTATTTAGTTTTTCACATGGCTTTCGTTGCTCTGAGACTTCGTTGTGTACATGGTGCTGGAGTTTGAACTTGCGTACTTGTGCATGCCAGGCAAGCAACATAACGGCTGAGCTACCGCTCCAGCCCCAGTATTGTTACTTTTAAAAAATAAAACTTAGTGAACCTTGTAGCTGTAGCTCTTTCCTCTACTATCTAGTTCTTCCAAGTTGATATCAAAGGATAGATGGGAGGGTGTACTGTCACAGTAAAGTTTCAGCAGGGATTTTGTGTGGTTATAGTTAACAAGAATATTGTACAAATAGAAACATTTTTCCCCAGCCTGTCCTTCACCACCCCCAACATCTGGTAGAAGCCGGTTTGCTCTCAGTGACTGTAATTACCATCAGATACAGCACAAGAGTTTACTGGTGTCACTTTCAGTTCTTGTGATTTACATTGAACAGTTTCAGAACTGGAAGTGACATGTTCAAGAATTTTAATCTCATGTGAATGTCGAAAACATAAGGTAACTGTTAAGAACTGTTCATTTATAGCTAGTTACAGAATGAAATGTTAAACCTTCAGTACTGTCCTTCAGCGTTTTCCATCTTCTACTTTTTCACTGAAAATTAATTTTTAACTTTGGTCTACACAAATGCACTAAAACTCATCTCTTTGTGTAGCTTATTTTACCTTAGGTATTTTCTATGAGTGAGTCTAAAAGGAAATCATTTTTCTGTCTGACTGACTACCCATGTCGCTTCTGCCTTGCCCAGTATTTTGAGTTGTGGGAACAAAAACGAACTCACCTGGCCTTGCCACACACTACAAGTGAAATGCTGCCACTCGCTGCCAGCCAAGCCTCACACAGGGTGTTAAAAATACCATTCATTTGAATGAGAGCGCCACAGTTCTTCTCCTGGAGCACCTCATTAATGAGGCTCACTGTTATTTATTTGGTTCAGTCACTGAAGAGCAAGTCATAAATCCACGTGTCTGCTCCAGGACAGCAGCCACTGCTGGCTGCCTCTCATCCTTTCCCCCACCCTCCTCCCTTCCCTGCTGCAGCCTTAAATTCTCTCTCTCCCTTTTTCCTTTGTCACCCTCTTTTTTCTTTCCTCCTTTCTTTTTCTTTTCTTTTCCAGTACCCTCAGGTCTGTCTTTTTGTTTTCCCTGTGGGACTGGCAGTGATTCAGAAGGGCCACCCCTGTGTGTTGGCAGCTTCACAGCCTGATGGGGCCCTGCAGGGCCCTCCCCTTTCCGTGCCTTGGCCAAGTCCTCTGTACCTCACCTTTTCCCACCCACCCTTCTTCCCCTTTAGTGGTGTCACGGTTGTTTGGAAATATGGATTGAGGACCTATCACCCAGGAAAATTGCTTAGAAAAGAGGAGCAGACACGAAAAATAAAAGTCATCGTGTTTATAAAGCAGAAATCTTGAAGAGTTGAGGAAATGTGATTAAGGTACCAACACATAACAAAAAGGGAAATTTGGCACTTAAGGAACTTATTTCAAGAGTAAATTAGTGATATTTTAAAACCTCAGAGTGGTTATAAAGTAACCCTGGGAAGGTACAAGCTAATGCAGACCGAGTGCTGAAATGGTCTCACTATACCTAGACCAGACAACACTCTCTTCTGCTCCACTCCTCGTTTCTAGGCCCCTTGCTAAAAATGTCAGTGCTGTCTCCTCCTGCAGAGTCACCATTATTAACAAATATTGTGAGTAGCTGGAGCGGTAGCTCAGAGGTTGGAGCACTTGTCTGGCATGCTCAAGGACCCGGGTTCAAACTCCAGAACCACACACACAGCTAAATGTCTGAGAAACAAAGGCCAGATGGAAAAATAAATAAAACTGATTCTCTTTTTCCCTTTCTCTCTCTCATTCTCTCCCTCTCCTAAAAGAGAAATATAAATTTTAAAGTAGATGATGCTGATCCTAATGTGTTCAATCTCTAAACTGGGTACAATGACTAAGTATAATAGTCACTTACTTTAATTGTTTTTTGAAAAGCTTTCTGATCTTTCTAGTAGTATTATACTTTTCTAATGTACATGGTGATACTCTGGGAGGAAGAATAATCATTTTTACCAGTAAAATGTATTACTCATACTTACTCTGCGGGGCGTTTTGGTAAATATTGAAGATTATATTTGCATGATAAAATTTATTTGAATGTTCATGTCTTATAAGAAGCTGCTTCCATTTATATTTGTTATAGGGGCATAATATAGAACAATCAAGAGACTGGAGTGTGGGTGATATGGGGGTAATTCTGGTTTAGGAACAAATGCATATCATATTGTCACTTTACACACGTTTATGATTGTACAACAACTCAACTCCTTAATTTTAAAAACCCTGTTTGATTTAAAAAAAAAAACAAAACTGCTTCCAGAGTGAAGATTACCCCCTAGGTTATTTGTTTAAAACTTACTTAGTTTGGGTGTGTAATATTTTTCCCCCACATGCTTATGAGTGGAAACCTTGGGAATTATGGTTCAGAAAGAACTACTGAAAATGAATGTTTATAGGGTATTATCTGAGAAGGGCTTTGGTATTCATTCAGGGTTTTTCCTTCAACCCCTGTCCCTGTAAACCCCATGAAGTGGCCTGGCTCTGATCCCACCCACTTCAAATTATGCTGTCTTCAGGGTGGGCTCCATACCTTCTCCTTCCCAGCCACCATGTCACTCCTCTCTCAGATCTCCCAGTACAGAGAAGCACTGACAATGGTATAATACCTGTTTGAACATATTGGAGTGTTTTCCATATTCAAATTTGTCTTTACTCTCAGACTGTTTTCTTCTTGAGAGCAGCATTAGTCTTCATGTTCCTCATAACACTGAGCCTCATTTACAGTGGCAAGGCAGTCTTTGTTGAATGAATGAATGATGTTTAGATAACAGAACAGAGTCAAGTACGAAGACCCATATAGGCCAGATATTGTTTCTTCCCCAACCTGGCCTGCACCTGTGTGATAGAGAAAGAACAACTTATTTGAGGAGGGGCCCTTTGCTGTAACATTAGGTAACAGTAGGAGTTCTGTAAGCCTGTGTATAACTCCCAGTTCTGCCATTTGCTAATCCACCCTGTAACCTGTGCGATAGATGCTAATGACTATCTCCATTGCACAGAAAGAGGCCACTATGGCATGAGGGTTGAAGTAACTTGTTGAGGTCACATGGCTCACCAAGTGGTGGGACATGTATACTAGTCCTTGGCCTCTGCAATACTGTCTCTTAGAACCTGTCTTTGAATCTGTAATTTGCTGGGTTACACAGAAAAAAACCTAAATGTATAATAACTAAATACAGATTATACTTATTATCAGGCCAAAACTGTGAGCACAGTACAGGACCTTGGGACTTGGTTACATTGCTTCCCGCTGCCCCCAGCCCCTGCCCCAAGCAGGAAGCTCGTGCTGGAGCTCTCAAATTATGCCTTCCATGTGACCTCCTGAATTGAATGTGCGATTGGTGCAACATTCCTCAGCTGATAGGCTGTTTCTTCATTGTACTTACACATGACTCTTAAAAACAATTGGCTCTACTGCCCTCTTAGATCAGAACAGTGGCGAGAAGAAACAATTGTAGTGAGACTGGACATCCCAGGTTCCTCCGAGGGAAGCAGTTGAGCAGTTTAATTGGTACGTGACAGTGATACCATGTTGGGTCAGATACTGCTTTCGTTAGCCCTTCCTCACTCTTTGTCCTTGCTCTTGGTGCGCCTCTTGCTCTCTGGTGTCTTCCGTAAGTTCTTAGTCTTCCACTGACTTGGGCTTCTCTGGCTTCTTCTAATCTAGAAAGGAAGAAAAGCCACTGGAAAAAGAAAGAAAGGAGGGCAACGATGATTTCGAGGACTAGGGGATAGTGGAAGGGAAAATAACATAGAAGGGATCTCCAGGAAAGATTTTTAAATGCTGACTTGTACTTTGGGGCTGCATTTGTTTTTCTGTTGCTACACGGTTATTAAGTACCTTGGGTAATCCTCTTCTGTGCTTTCCCCATACTTCTATAGTCTGTTTGGCTTTCTTGGAACTTCAACCTGGTGTCACTCCCTTGTTCTTCCAGCCTCCCAATAGCATTTTGGTTTGCTAGTGATGACTGTTGTGAGCACGCTAATTCTCTTACTGTGAAGAGAATTCAGCACACAGGCGCTATGATGGTCATCATCCTCAGAAACAATGGTTCCCTGATTTGGGGATGCGTCTAAAGACCTTAGGTGATAACAGGTAGAACCAGCTAGGAGGAAAGTCTGGGGTGGCAGGATGCGAGAGAGGAAGCCGCCTGGCATTGTGCAAGGAGGGGGGCCAGCTGCACTGGAGAGAGGGTGCCAAGGGAAGAGCAGTGAGGCGGTGGCTGCAGGAGAACCTGCATGTCAGCTCCTAAGGGAGGCAGGAAGAACCTCCCTTTGTGGTGCAGGAGCTCGGTGCCACACAAGGGTGTGAGATCTCCTTGGCTGAATTTGGAACCCTTCCCTCTAGTGTTATGGCACTGCTTCTTCCTCGAGCAGTCTGTCATGGGTGAGCTGTTGCAGCACAGACTTTATACTGGCCTACCCAAAACAGACTGGGAGGAGCCCCGTACTTAGAACACCTGTCATTTCCTTGTGGTACAAGAAAACCCCTAAAACCAGAGGCCAGCAGCCCAAGTCCAGGGCTAGTAGGTTGTAGCTCACAGTGCTATTGAAATCCAACTCCTGTTTGAGGAGTTTGGGCCCAACAAGGTAGGCTGGTTTATTTCTTAAATATTAACCTTTCCGTTTGCTTAATCTTTAAGCAGTTTTTTTAAAATGCAGGTATTTCATTAGCAGTTAATACATGTGAATACACATATATTGAAACTGTTAATTACTGTTGTCAGGTTTCTGATTGAAGTCAAAGTCTTTCAATTGTTGGCAAAAAATGATCACTTTGTCATCAGCTCTTTATATTTGTTTTTTTTTTCTTCCCTGTTTTCTATTTTAGTTGCTGATATGTGTTCAAGATGAGTGGGATGGGAGAAAATACCTCTGACCCATCCAGGGCAGAGACAAGAAAGCGCAAGGAATGTCCTGACCAGCTTGGACCCAGGTTAGATTCTTACTGTTGGTGGGGGGCTGGGGGGGGTGCAGAGAAGCAGTATTGTCTATTAAAACTTTGTGCATTTTTCTTGTTGTTTTAGCCTTAATTTTACTTTCAATTCAAATATTGTTTTTTCCTTGTTAAACTTTTAAATACATATTAGCTTACATTTTGAATATGCTAATCAGCTAAAGATCTTATTCTTTATAAGAGGAGGAAAGCCATATACTTCTGAGAGATCCCCTGTGTATTTAACTTTTTTTTTTTTTTTTAGAGGAGAGCAGGGGAGAGAGAGAATCAACTTTACTTATGTTTTTATCTAGGTTTCGTTTTTCAGACACTTTGTTGTGTATGTGGTGCTGGGATTTGAACCAGGGTCCTTATGCATGCCAGGAAAGCACTGTAACTGCTGAGCCAGTGCTTCAATCCCTATACTGGGTTCATATTTAATTTTTTAAATGACATGCAATGTTAAATCCATTTGCTTTTGAGTAGAAAATAAAGATGGTGGCTCTTCAGTTTAAAAAATAAATAAATAATTTAAAGCGGGTTTCATCTCATGAATTTCAGTTGGAAGTGGGTATTGTTAAACCTCCACATAGGGTAATTCAGCGGTATCAAAATTATAAATGCATATCCTTTTTTGAACTAGCAATTCTGCTGGGAATTATCCTGTGTCCTGTGATGTACTTTCACACATGCAAAATGATGTACATTTGTAGTTACTCATTACAACACTGTTTATAGTTTATAAAAGATCAGACAAAAACTAAATGTATGCAGGGAACTTCAAGCAAGTGTGGTACGTTGATAACCTGGAACACAATGCAGCGATGATGAAGAATGAGAACAGGAAAACAGTCTCTTTCTTTTTTTTTATTCGATAGACATGGTCTTGCAATTAGGAGGGGTTCATCATCGAACAATCAAGAACAACAGTGTAATGACAGAACAGGCCCATACTGGTGCCAGACCATGGTTTTCCCCCTTTGGGTTCCCCATGGTTCCATGTTTCACTTTACTTAAGCCCCAAGTTAACTGGACTTCTCGTGGAAGTCGGAGGTTCCCCTCGGATTGGATTCACCCATACTGCCTCCCTTTAGTCACCTTGATGGCCTTCCTATTCCCTTCCCCCCTCCCTACTGCCCTTCCTTTGTCCCCCAGGAACCTTAGCACAGTTTCCCATGATCATGTAAGAGTTCATACATGTTGAGGTAATTGTTAGGTAGGCCATCTAACGAACTGTTGAAAACAGTGTCTTAAGAATATTGTGACGTAGAAATAACACGTTTAGAAAGTGATTGTAACTGATAGAAGACAAATTAGGTCCAACACTTCAGCATTTGGGAGTAGGCAAAGACTTTCTAAACATGTCTCCAAAAGTGAAGGAAGTAAAGTAAAAAATCAGTGAATGGGATGCCATAAAGCTTAAAAAGCTTTTGTACTGCCAAGGAAACAATCAAAAGAGTCAAGAGGTTTCCTACAGAAATGGAGAGAATCATGGGTCTCATATCCAGAATCTACAAAATCCTCAAAAATCTCAACTACAAAAACACTAACAGCCCAATTAATAAATGGGCCAAAGAGCTAAATAGAAACTTCTCACCAGAGGATATTGATCAAGCCAATGAATACATGAGAAAGTGCTCTAAATCTCTAGTAATCAGAGAAATGCAAATGAAAACCACATTAAGATATTACCTTACGCCAGTCAGATTGGCAAAAATGAAGAAAATAAACAATAATAGATGCTGGAGGGGCTGTGGAGAGATAGGGACACTAACACACTGTTGGTGGAGCTGCAGACTGGTACAGCCCCTCTGGAAAGCAGTGTGGAGAATCCTCAAAAAACTAGGAATGAGCCCACCATACGACCCTGCTATTCCACTCCTGGGAATCTTTCCAGGGGATTTAGAATCAGCACATTATTGTGACACAGCAATATATATGTTCATAGCAGCTCAATTTACTATTGCTAGACTATGGAAACAACCCAGATGTCCCTCACTGGATAAATAGATCCAAAAACTGTGGTACATGTATACCATGGAATTTTACACAGCAATTAGAAAC